>MJUT01063358.1:1124106-1145860 GCA_002080005.1 Gigantidas platifrons
CTTGTTATCAGCACGAGACCTTGATATCGGCCCCGAGGGACGATATCAGTCGAGGGCTGATGACAAGGGCAATATGAAAAAGGCCATGTATTAATCTATTAATCACATATTTTGCCAGAGCAGATAACATGTTATTGCCCTTCACATAACACGCCGCAAATTATGCTTTTATTACACATGCAAATTCGGCGTTATTTCAATAAAATATGTGATAAAACTTATATGAAAATAAATAAACAGATGTACATATTCGTATGGGGGCTGTGAACATACGGTAATATAATGTCATTCTGTCATTCACGAACCAACTTCCTCCTCATTTTTGTTGACAGTCCTTGTTTGCCTTTGTTATCACATCGGGGTTGTTTGTAGTATGGTGTTGTTGTCCTCGTCAGTAGTTGGTGCTGGCGGTTCAACTTTAATCTCAGATATTGGTGGAATATCATTCTGTTTGTCAGTAGAACCGTTCCAGGTTCTTTTTGTTGGTCTGCCAGGCATTGGATAGGAAAGAGCTCCACTGTATGTGGGGCTTTCAATGGTCGTGATTTCATCAGGAAGTTCTGATTCGCTTACTCTATGATGATCGTCAAGATCCCCATTCGATTGACCTATGCTATCTTCCTGCAATGCTCTGTATAAAACTGATAATGATAAGCTCTTTTCGTGATTTGGATAAGCATCTACATCCAAAGTGGCGGATGTGTCTGAGTCCACGTCCGATTCTTTACGGTCTCCGATTTTACCCAGCAACCAATATGTTCGCATTTTACCCTTTCCCTGAAAATTATAGCATTTGCAGTTTAGTTGATATGTCTGTATTCACAATACAATATAGTGTCTTACTTACCTAAAATATATTGCTGAGAATTAGAAGAAAAAAACAATGAATGGAGTGGATTAGAATTGCGTGTGAGCTATGGTGTTTAACGCCACTTTTAACAATATTTCAGCTATATCGTGGCAGTCAGTTTTATTGGTGGAGGAACGAGGAGTACCCAGAGAAAACCACTGGATTAAAATGAGCGTATCGGAGAACAAACTCAAAACTACATATTTATTAAAAATTATTATCATTATTATTATTATTAAGTGCCTGTACCAAACCAGGAAAGTGAGCGGTCACGAATTTGTGTGCAAAGGGTCAAGGGGTACGGATTTTGCCTCTGTCTATGATTTTTCTATTGACATTTGGAACTGTTCCGATAGTATAAAATAAAATATTTTGTACGCAAATAATGGTACATATGTTGAAATCTCCACTAAGCCTTCTGATTCCATTAATTGTTACTGACTTGTTTTGTGTGTTATTAGCAAATTACTGTGATTTCATTAAATTTCGTTTTTAATGGAATTGATCGATTTCAAACATATTTTCTGATATAATACATATATGAAAAAATGAAACGCATTACCCACCTTCACAGAAACAATTCCCCTTTTCTTCATATCAAATACTTTGAACTTTTTCAGTAACAAGTAGGTCGATTGGCTGATGTGTATTTGATTGCCTGAAGAAGAAAAATACAACCATAAAATGGAAACCAGAACAATATGCCGTTGTACATTGTTAATTGAGGAGGGGAATGTAGTCAACATTATTGAGAATCCAGCTAACAACCAACAGAACATTCATTACAAAGTAAAATATAATGTTTGAATAAGATTAACCCTTACCAAAACACATTTTATTCTGTTAAAGTCCTGATCAAAGCCGAAGGTCAAAAGGGCTTTTGTTATAAATATATCTTACCATTATTTATTCTACCTGCTATTTTAATATAAATTAAAGAAGACATCTGTTTTTAAAGCGTATTCAGACCTGGTCAACCAAAGCAGCATAAAACGGTTGAAGAATTCTCTAAATATTTTGCAATTCAAATTTCATTTCCATCTATTCTATTTTAACGCCACGATATAGCTGAAATACGGCATACATTGGCGTTAAACACCAATCAATCAATCAATCAACCATCTATGTTATGGGATGATATTTATAGGCAACACGGACAAATGTTACAAATTAGAACATGACTCTTGCCTTTATTTTTTAAACATGTCGCTGATCTTTAATGTTTTACTGTTTTGTTTGTTGTTCCGCTTCGTTTCGTGTCTTTCACCAATATTGCCCATGTCTTTGGATTCTCCATTTTCAATTGCCATCTAGGATTTCTCGAACGTTTATTAATAAAGATAAACAATAGTACATGTATGTCATTGATAAACGTCAGAGAAAACCGAAGGGACTATGAAGAATGGACAGTCCACATACACCGACAAAGACACAGTACGAAGACAAACAAACCCGCGTAGGGTAAGCATTTCATGTTTCTTGTAAGACACATGACGTGATACTCGCAATCAGGTTCGGTAAAAGTCTTGTCAGACAACAGTCTACTTCAAAGTGAAACGATCCATACATGTATGTAGAATAAATATCTGATCTTATTAGTAGGGATACAACCGTTAGATTTTAACTTTCCAACAAAAACTTACGCTGGGGTACTGAACCAAGGGCTCCTTTTGGTAAAGTTGAAGTCATCATTTCGAAAATTTTACGGTCGCCACCATGACTTGGTTGACCGTTATGGAATATCTGTGTCACAAATGACCACGTATATGTTCCACTTGTCGTAAACACTTTCCGATCCTTTCCTCATTCACGACTTATTACCGGTTTTATAACTAGATTAACACGACGGGTGCACTAGAGAGCAAGAACTGCTTACCCTTCCGGAGCACCTGAGTTCACCCCCGGTTTTTAGTGGGGTTCGTGTTACTCGATCTTTAGTTCTATATGTATGTTTTGTAGATCGTTGTTTGTCCTTTTGTACATTTTCTTTTGGCCATTATATATATATGTTGTCTATTCTTCCTCGATATACAGATTATGATTACCCCTTTGGTATCTTTTGGCCATTATGTTGTCTATTCTTCTTCGATATACAGATTATGATTGCCCCTTTGGTATCTTCAAACTCGATTTATTGATAGAATATTTGCATATTTCTAATTTTGTAATGGTTGTGGACTTTTAAATGTTTTTCAAGAGGAAATGAAAAAACAAAATCAACTATATTTCGACTACGACATAAAAATATTTGACACATACTTCCGCTGAGTGCTTTCATCCTGGATGCTGTATTGACAGAATCGCCAAATAAGCAATATCTGGGCATCAGTAAACCAACAATACCAGCCATGCATGGTCCTACAATGATAAACAAACTTTGGAGAGTCTATTGTATTATTCTTTAATCTGCATTGGAAAGCAACTTCTACATGTACAACATGAAGTTATTACATATATATATATATAAAAGACAATAAATAGTCATATCAAACACGCACTGACCATCATAATAAATATAGATTCTCCTTCAGTTGCCCGTGGGCTACGATATTTCTCCACGCGAGAGAGTTAAATTAAAAATTTTAACCACGAGCCGTAAGGCGAGTGGTTAAAATGTTTAATTTAACTCTCGAGAGTGGAGAAATATCGTAACCCACATGGGCAAATGAAGGAGAATTTGTTTCTCCCATTATTTAACACGAACTTTATTTCAAAAGCCGTCAAACGAGTCAAACGAGTGAAATGCGGGAAAAGGCACGAGACATTTTAATCCTCTAGAGGATTACAGATTTTTCCACCACTGGCTCAGCGGGGTTAAAACGACGTCATAATGGGAGAAAAACATATATATAACACTACATGTATAAGTAACATTTAACAAAAACAGTTACATAATGGGGTCCATGTTGCTCATTTCTTTTTAGTTTTTTGTGGTGTCCTATTATGTGTCTTGACATTCTAAGTTCTGTGTTCCTCATCTTTTTAGTTTTTTGTGGTGTCCTATTATGTGTCTTTACATTCTAAGTTCTGTGTTCCTCATCTTTTTAGTTTTTTGTGGTGTCCTATTATGTGTCTTTACATTCTAAGTTCTGTGTTCCTCATCTTTTTAGTTTTTTGTGGTGTCCTATTATGTGTCTTTACATTCTAAGTTCTGTGTTCCTCATCTTTTTAGTTTTTTGTGGTGTCCTATTATGTGTCTTTACATTCTAAGTTCTGTGTTGTGATGCCCGTTACGATTTCCATGTAAGACGATGTTTGGTTCGTCTTTAACTCCGGTTGTTTGAAGGAGGCATAGGGCTCATGTCTTACTGATGTTATTTGTGCTTGTTTCCAACACATACTGTGTTGTGTTGTGCCAGTTTCTTTGGATTGCCCAATTTTTATTGCCCCTTTTTGTTATCTCTAACGTTTATTTACATATTCTATGCTAAAAAGTAGCAATGTAGCATAAACTGATTGAAATACATAGGTGTGTTTGTATAAGAAAATATACTTGTCAATGTGCTTGTGTGATTAAGTATAAATAGAGACGGAGCCATAGTTGGGTTCCCGGGTTGGAACTAATACGCTGAAAACTAGTTTTGTTTTGTTTTTTTTGTTATAATCATTAATATTTAAATCCAGAAATAAAGGTCACCATCTACTACAAGTTTAATGAATTGTATAGACAAACGTTTTGTGAAATCTATATGGACCAAACAAAAAAAACTATAAATTTCTATGAAAAAGTTAATATTTTCAAATAAAAAAAAAGGGGAAAAAAGGCCACCATTGCTTTTTTTTTCAGTTGACATTATATTATGGCAGAAAGGTAAATTTTTCAGGTCTTTTAAGGAACATTATCAGGTCTCGGGTCGATATGGAAAAGGTCTTGTATTAATATGTATGTATTTTTATACATTTATATTGATAACCTACGAGAAGATGGTGCTGTCATGGTCGCGATCGTATGGTAATTGGATTTACAACTCCCTGTGCAAACAGTGCATATCACCACTAACGTTGAGAATCCAGCTCATGCGAGGTGTACTCGATACAACATTATGTGATAAAGTTTGGCAGTGATTTGCGGCGGTTTGGTGGTTTTCTCCGGTTTCTTGTACCAATAAAGCTCACAATAAAACTCAAATATTGTTCAAAGTGACGCTAAACACCATAACCCTAACCCTTAATCAACAGATTTACCATATATGCATCGCTCAATAATGTGTTTGTTCTACATTAAATTAAGATATTCTAGTACCTGAGTTTATTCCTATTCTTAGCTTAACCTTCATGCCTTTTGCAAGGAAACGCAACTCGCTCACATTTCGTAGCATTCTTAAAACAAATTCAGCTATTTCATAAGCATGGCGATCTTTATTCGGCTTTGGTAAACCTGAAATAAAGTGTAAAAAAAATGTCAATTATACATCATACATATTCATTGTAAAACTGTGACGTATTGCTTAATGTTTCTATTATGCATGACGATATTGTTGAAAGTGGCGCTAAACACCATAACCCTAACCCTCTATTATCCATGAATATTTCTATAATAAACTTTTAATATACAAATATATGAAGGAATAGCAATGATTTGCCTACATGCAAACTATTTATATGCAGTCAGTTCCTATGACCACTTCAGTTGTGAGTTCCAATCCCGCTCATTGCGGGGTGTACTCGATACAACATTATGTGATAAAGTTTGTCAGTGACTTGCGGCGGGTCAGTTCTTTTAGCCATACCTCCCCCCATTTTACATAACATTTTCGCTTGTTGGACGATACGATACAATTCCAGCATAAGGAAAACATATTGATAAACAAGATAGCAAAAATAACCAAACTGAAATCTATGGTGGCAATTTTGTGCAACTTTGTTCTATGGTTCTTTCGACGCATTTTTCAGCTAAACGACACAACACCATAGCGACAAAATGACATTTAAGGGCATCAGAACGAGAAAAGGAAATTATTGATTCTCGTTCCCTGTGGTTTTTAATTGCCATTATGTCGCCTCGTGGTAAACGATAGAACGCTATATGGCTTCGTCGATCTGGCATCTTATTGGTATGGCGCGGTGACAGAAAGAGATGGCACAAAACAGCCACCATAGAATCCGCATATTGCAAGAGTAACCTCATTTTGTGTTATAAATATATTACATAAACATGGTAAATACAAAAATGTACAAATACCTGATACAACCATGTAACAGTCATTTATCGTCTCCACCTTGTATACCTCATATTCGTCGAGAATTTCATCTACTGTAGTATACAGTGTATTGAGAAGGTCTACCATTTCCATAGGGGTAAGTTCCACTGTTAACAAATCAAAGTCATGTATGTCTGAAAAACAGATGGTGACCGTCTTAAAGTATTCAGCGTTGACCTTCTTGTTTCGCTTTAGTAAATGGGCTACTTGTTTTGGTACCATTTGGTAGAGTAATCCGTCTGTTCTCATTTTTTCCTTCCTTAATTCCTTTGTTTTGATGACCAGTGTTAATGCGTATGCCTGAATATTACTTGTAAGACTCTCTGTTGCAATAATGACCACAGGACAAATCATAATGACAATCACTAATAGTACAGCATTGATTGACAGTTCTATGGTCAGCTCATCAATTGCATCATTAAATTTGCCGAGAACATACGCTGCCATCTCTGTTTGAACATCTAACAATGTGTCAAGATATATCGTCATGTTGTCAAAAAAGTACCTGGCTTTCTTGATATCAGCAACTGTTGTACTTAGAACGGAACTTTGTATTTCGGCTCGAAAATCGTCAATTATGTAAGTAAAATTTACTGGAAAATACTCTGTGTTAGCATTATATATTTCACTGACAACATGCGAGTACATTCCTATACTTTTCATGTAGGCACGGAACCTATGAAGCCTTTTGTTATAGTTTTCAAAATATGCACGTTCACTAAAACCACCTTTTGCGTAAAACATTGTTCCTAAAGCCCGTTCTACCCCAAGATTCTCTTTAGCACTTGACAGTTTCTGATATGCTACTAGTATTTTCCAAACGAGAGAAAATTTTGACTCGGTAATTGTGCTATAGAGCCAGGTAATCATTGTTTCTATACTATTGGAGTAATAGCTGATTTCGTCATGAATTGTAAAACGATTTGCCGTTAGTAATCTACGATGTTCCCGTAAATAAGTTTCGAAATTTCTTTTGGACAAAAACATGACCTCTTGTGATTGGTTTGTGAGACTACCTGGCCAGGTTATACGCCTCAGTGTATTGTCTGTTTTATCATATTCGGTCAATAAGAACGATTTTGTTTCTGGTCCAATTGCGCTGAGATACAACACACTCATATCTCGTTCAACCTGTAATCTGTGTACAAGCTTCCCTAAATCTATGCTATTGTACAATGCAACCCGTCTCTGAAAAAAGGAAACGAACAAAAATGACCTTGACATTTGACATGTACAGCTCAATGTTGAATTGGGTTTTCTTAAAAAGGAACTATGGTGTTTAACGCCACTTTCAACAATATTTCAGTTATATCGTTGCGGGTTTTCTTAAAAACAAAATCATCTTTTTCCGGAGTACCTGTCTCCACCCCAGTCTTGCTCTGTCTTTTGTTTTCTGTGTAGTGCTTTGCGGACCATTACATTATTTTCTCTTTTTATTTTCACCATTGTATTATCTATGCTTAGTATTACAGCGCTTGAATATACCCTTGGTACCTTTAAGCTTTCATTAACAACTTAAAGGGAAAAAAACATTCAAATTCTGGAAGATTTCGTCAAGCAGTAATGACCCTGTGTGAGTCTAAGAATATGAAATGTCAATATTCAGAACGATGTGTTAAAACTGCAACTTCAGTCTGTCTTTTATACTACTAATGAATAATACTTTAACATGCGACTATTCCAACCCTTTTGCCATCAGAGGCCGATTTTTTTTATCCTCTAACCCATCCACTGTATTTCGTTGCTTTGGGTTGGTAGTTCAAATGTCTAATTCAAGAACGTGTTCTTTAAAAGGTTATGCATGCTATGGTAAAATTATTACTACTCAATCTTGTCGCTTCGGATTCTCAAGATAGGTTTGTATATTACTTATATAAAAAATTTCAGGGGAGACAATCATTTCGTGGTGTAAATATTACTTTATAGCGGTAACTAGTTGTATCTCAATAAACGCAGGAGTAACGACACCATGTGCTTGGGGAGGTAACTCCATAAAGGGAAAGGGTTCGATCAAGATTTTCATGAAGTGTCGAATTATTACCAGTTATGATAGTTTTAATAAATGGAATTACGAATCTAAAATGTCACGACGCAGTTTATGTGATATATTAATAACGTAGATATCAAATTTAGTGCGCATGACGCGTTTCTGGAATAGCCTTCATCAGGTACGATGAAACTGGAAAGGTTGGACAGCCAAATAATTTCAATAGTTTTGGGTGCAAGCAAACCAAAGGGCCTAAACGTTATCGGCAAAATCGGCTAAGGTCACGTATGCCTGAGGGAGGAGAACCTTAGTTTGAATAATAATTATATGATTTATATAAAATATTATGACTTTAAGGTCATACTGTCAAGGACGATTTTTGTTTTCGTACTCCAAAATCATCCAATCAGAATAAAGTATTTCGAATACGAGAATGTAAGCTGTGGCCTTCTTGATAAATAAATCAATCAACCAACCTTATAATATTCCTCTCGGTAGTCAACACTATCTGCCAGTCTGTAAACTGTATACGCCCACAGCCCTATTATAGGGAGAACATTCAAGCACAGCATTTTGAAGAGTTGCAATCTTTTTCCTGTCCGAGACAGAGGGGCATCACGGCAAATACCTAAGATAAAGATAAATAAATAAATTAAATAAATCGTATTTCAATATAGGACACGTGTCGAAGTCCACGGGATTATCGACTCCACTGCTAACTATTCGAACTTTCAATTTATTCGAAGTAAATAGTTTAATATTTATTCACTGGAACTGACAATTGGCTTTGCCGTATTTTGTTAAACTATAAGATTAAGATCATTGCATGTCTTCAAATCAAAGCCATTTTTCGTTTCAAATCTAAGGTTGATAACGTCATACAACGTTCGAATAGTCGGTCGATTTTAAAAGCACTCAAATCTCGGGCCGATGAAGTTATGCAATTTCCGAATAGTCGGCCGATTTTGTAAGCACTCAAATCGCAGTTCGATGACGTTACACAATTTTCGAATAGTCGGCTGCTTTTGTAAGGACTCAAATCTAAGGCTGATACGTTGCAAACTACTTAAATACATGGCGAATAAGTGTTTGTTTATCGCAGATGGCGTATAATATGTGAAAACGAAACAACTTGATCACATAAAGATCTATGGAAATGGAATCAAACACACCATCCTAAACTATAAGACACACTAACCGGATAGATGTAACTGCTACAAGATCACGACCACTGTGGCATCTGTTACATTTAGTGCAGCTTACCCTTCCGGAGCACCCGAGTTTATCCCTGGTTATTTTGTGGGGTTCGTGTTGTTCACATCTTTTGGTTGTTTTAAGTGTGGCGTGTGGTGGATCATTCTTAGTAGTTTTGTCCATTATCTTTCGGCCATTGTATTCTCTGTCATTTTTCTATTTATGGCTTCTGATAACTCTTTTGATATCATCAAGCTTGTCTTACTTACTCTCACCGTAGGGCATAATATGATCTAATATAAGACTTCAATTCCACAAGGGGGGCCGAATGGCTCAATGAGTTAGGTCGTTGGATCTAACAACTCTTACAAGCATATTACATATATGGCATGGCTTCGCGTCCGGCTTTGTAAATTACAAAAAAAGGTGCACTCGACTCGCAGTCGCAAGTGATAAAGTTTACCAGTTGCTTGCCCAGGGTCGGTGGTTCTCTACGACTTCCTCCACCACTAAGACTGGTCGCCATGATATAGCTGAAATATTGCTGAAAGTGGCGTTAAATACCAAAATTCAAATCCATTCAATTCAATTCCACAATGAGGACAAAATGTATTCATATAGTACATGTTTACTCAACCTAGAACTATTAGTAGCTTGAACAGAAGTCTAGACGAAGCAAGTAAAATAACTACTGTGCATTTAACAGCATTTCAGGAAGTAAATGACCTTACCTTTTCCAAAATAAGAATTCTGAATCATTTCGATCATATCAGCTGACCCTCGAGTCGAACTAGAAAATGAACCAAAATAAACGCCGTCTCTATTATTAATTGGCATTTTTCTTGATTAGTTGGCTCAGAAGTAAAACCTGCAACAAGATGAAATCATTATATTTTTCTTCTTCCTCTGCTAAACAAATACTAATTGATTTTCATCATATTTGATTTATTAAACACATCTCCATGACTTACAAATATTTGTCTAATACTCACTGCTATTCATAAAAAAAAGTTCATAATTACAAATGAATAGGCCTATCGTAAGCAAAATTGGTTTCCGTAATCTTTTCATAATTCTCATTCCAATAAGATGTCTCGTTGTCGTGATCGTATGATAGCTGGATTTACAGCTACCTATTCAATCAGTGCACATCAGCACTAACGTTGCGAGTTCGAATCCTGTTCAGCCGAGGCGTACTCGATGCAACATTATGTAGTAAAAGTTTGTCGCTGACTTGTGACAGGTCGGTGGTTTTCTCTGGTAATCCGGTTTCCTCCACCAATAAAAGTGACCAGCACAATATCACTGAAATATTGTTAAAATTGACGTTAAACACCATAACCCTAACCCTAATTACTGATATAAATATTTGACATGCTCTTGTGGAATTTTTTGAGATTTCTGTATTTTCCAACATCTATATAATCTTGTGCTGTCGTTATGATGGTATACAAGTTCAAAGTTTACTGATTGTATATCGGAATGCTCTTTACAGAATGCATTTTAAATAAATCACCAATACGACATTATTGTATTTAACTTGTCCTTGATATAACAAATCTTAACTTATTGAATAGACATATCACATAAACAAAGAAGAGAGGACAATATCGAAAGCTATTATTTCCTTCAAATGTCTTAGAAAATAATATATGATTGGCAAATAAGTAAACAAATATGGGAGACTACATAGTAAGAAAGCATATGGATGTAAACATACACTAGTTTAAGTGAATGATTGCTGTCTGATGCCAGTGGAGCAGTGTTTTAGCCATATCATGGCGAGCATAAGTTATTTTCAACGAAATGATGATGAAAATGACGCCATCCGCTTTGTACTAGACGGTTTAGATCAACACGATTTATTGAATATTTATAGTGCTAGCCAACTGAAACAACATTCCACGGGTGGACATGTCTCTCCGCTCGGACACGTTATTTATCATGAATCTACTTGTATAGCGGAGAAGCAACAAAAACAATTATATAGTTTTTGGTTTGACCCAACCGGAACTCAACCCCATGTTCTACCACACTAGTAACGTAACATATTTGTATTATGTGGGTTTTGGAAGAGCTATGACTACGAGATATATACATTCCTCCTTCTGAACTACACTGAAACTTCCCGTTAGGCTCTGGGAAACAATTAAATCAATGTGATAATAAAATTAATAACAAGTGTGTGACTGCAGTTGTTTTAAATGAAAATGTGCTAATGTGGTTGACTTCTGTTAAATGGCTTACGAGGAGTTGCGGATTAAATAGGTGCACCTCCTCTGTACCACTTCGAAAATCAATGTGTTGATAAAATCAAAAAGCAGGTGCGCTACTTTAGTTCGTGAGAAAAATAAATGTCCAAATTTGTGTGGTTTTTGTTTGGTAGACTGTAATGAATCGCAGATAAGTAGATGTGTACCCCTTCTTTATCACATTGGAAATCCTTGCTTAGCTCTGGGAAACTCCTGAAACCAATGTATAAAAATTAAAACGAAGGTGCGCCACTTCATGCCCTGCGTAAAATGTGCAAATTGTGTTGGCTTATGTTGAGTGGTATATGAGGAGATGCGGATTATCTATATGTACTCCCTTCTGTACCACATTGAAATTCCCTGCTTAACTCTTGGAAACCCAATAAATCAATATAATAATTAATCAATAGCAGGTGCACAACTTCATGTCTTGTAGAATGGCTTGTGATCAGATTTGTTGTATTCTGCCATGTGGTTTCGAATGAGTTGCGGTTTAAGGAGAGTGTGACTACAAAGATGGCAGCGACACAAAACTACAGACAGAGATCCCTACATATCGACTATATTACGCTGGTGACATAAACATTGTTTGAAATCAATAATACTATATGTATCCACTGCATAGATATTCAATGTTTAAAATAACTCTTATAGGAAATTAACACAACTTCCCATGTTTTATTACAAGCAACGAATTATACTCGGATACCAGTGTGTAGAGGGCCCGGGTGGCTCAATCAGTTAGGTAGTTGGATAACCTAACAACTCATACAAGCCTATCACCAATACAGCGTGGGTTCGCACCCGGCTTTGTAAATTACAAAAAAGGTGCACTCGACTCACAGCCGCAAGTGATAAAGTTTGCCAGTTGCTTTCCCATGGTCGGTGGTTTTCTCCGGCTTCTTCCACCACTAAAACTGGTCGCCATGATATAGCTGAAATATTGCTGAAAGTGGCGTTAAACACAAGAAATCAAATCAAACCAGTGTGTAAGATATGCCAATTTATTCCGACTAATAAGTGATTGGACAGAACTCAAGATTTTATCTGCTTTAAGAAGATTTTGAAGAGACAAAAGGGATAATCAAAATTCATACATCGAAGAACAGAAAACACAATGGCCAAAACAAACAGTACAAAAGGACGAACAATGATCTACAAAATATACATATAAAACTAAAGCTCCAGTAACACGAAACCCACTAAAAACCGGGCTGTGAACTCAGGTTCTCCGGAAGGGTAAGCAGTTTCTGCTCCACTAGTGGCATCCGTCGTGTTAATCTACTTACCAACCCGGTTATAAGTCATGCATGAGGAAAGGACCGGGTAGTGCGTACGACAAGTGGAACATATCCGTGGTCATTTAAGTAACTGAGATGGATTTGGTCATACCGTCATTTCTACAATGCCCTGTGGCCAGCTCAAATAAGCAACATATTAACGAGCCATGTGACGTACTGATAGTAAACTGAGACCAGGACAGGTTTTAGAACCCAGTCCGATTATGGTGAGTAAGAAGAAACTCGAAATTCGACAAACCTTAACCGTAGTCTGGTGGCTAAGTTTGGAACACTGATATCATTGTACCGGTAAATGTTTAACCATGTGTAAATCTCTGTTTTCAACTGTTCTGTGGGAAACATTGGTTAATTATGAAAACAGGGGTGATTCTGGTTAAGAAATGAAAGAACTGAAAATCAATGAAAATAGCTGAAACCATATAAACCCCATTTAGAAATAAAATCCATTTTTGACCTGTTCTGACCGCGTCTTGCAACTTTTGGATTTTTCATTGGAATATTGCTGAAATCAGATAAATTACTGACAAAAATTATCACAGTTAAAAAAGGGTATAAATGATATTATAATTACAACTAATCAATCAGCATAGGACACAATTATCGATAATATGTTTGTTTTGCTCATTTGTACAGATGTCCGATAAATGGTGACATTATCGAGTTAATATCCTCGTAGTTAGAAGCTCGTTAAATAACATTTATCTGTTATCAGGAAGACACAACAAATATAAGGATTTCAACCATTCAAGGTATAAAAATGGAATATTTATTCAATTATACAATTATCGGTTATTCCGTTGGTCGTCGTCCCGTACCCGGATTGTTTTTAATTGCTTGATAAATTGATTGATGGGTGCTTAACGTCAAATTTAGCAGTAGTTCAGCTTTATTGCAGTGTTTTTTTTAAATTGAACAGCTTCGTCAGCATTCGTCAGCATTCTAAGCCTTACGAGAATAATGTTTGTGCCAGTACATCAAATTGACCACTCAGAACAGAATATTTATTTTTTATAAAGTCTTTTGGTTGGCTGTTTTTCGAGTAATAGTACTTGATTAATTGTATGACATTAAACATTAAAGCCAGAGACGGTACATGACGTTTAACAGAAGATAAGCAGTATTTTGTTGCGAAATGTTTACTGCAATAATACATTGATATTTATGAAGGGCTCGGGTGGCTCAATGAGTTAAATGTAGGTAGTTGGATTACCTAACAACTCATACAAGCCTATCACCAATACGGCCGGTTTTTTTAATTACAATAAGAAGTGCACTCGACTTGCAGCCGCAAGTGATAAAGTTTACCAGTTGCCTGCCTATGGTCGGTGGTTCTCTCTGGGTATTCCGGCTTCTTCCACCACTAAAACTAGTCGCCATGATATAGCTGAAATATTGCTGAAAGTGACGTTAAACACAATGAATCAAATCAAATCAGATATTCTAATATGACTTGCTGTTTTGGCTCTGTAAGCAAAAGGGTATAAAATCCCAATTTATTATGACTTACACGTGCTGATGATCATGACGTATTTGGCTGTTCTATTATACCCTTTTGTTTACAAAGCCAAAACAGCTCGTCATAGAAATAATTTACGGAAGGGGTAAGTTTGTCGGAGATTTTAATTTGGGTAGGGGTAAGTTTGTTGGAGATTTTAATATGGGTACACTATAAAGGAATGTGGATTACAAATTTACCGTATATGTCCTATTAGAATAGAAATAATTTATGATGCACTTGCTATACAACGCACGTCGTCAAAAGAAAAGCTTGACAATACCATACCATAACAAAGGGGCAAACCGTAAATGGAACAGCATCCAATACAAGTAAAGGAGAAAGTCACAATACAATGATATACAAAACACTACACAGGAAGTCACAGATTGAGCAATGCGAACCCAACTAAAAAAAAGGGTGAACTCAGGTGCTCCGTTAGAGTAGGCAGTTCCTGATCTACTAGAGACACGGCGAATAGGTAAATTTACAAATCGTTTGTAATGTCTAATATCCTGTCATATGTTAGGTGTATGTTCTTTCCCAGCTCTCACTGTTAGGTGTATTGAAAGTATTATAATTCAAGTGAGAGAGATAGCCATGTATTAAGAAATGCCTGGGTGATTTCTCTTCTACTGCAATATCCGATAGTCACGATAAGGCTATAATTGTCGAAAGGCAGCGTTAAGCAAGCATTCAATAAATCATTAAAGTCCCCCCCCCCTCCGCCTCCCTCGGTTTTTTACTTGTCTTAGTGGGGTTCGTGTTGTTCAAGTTGTCAAATTAAATGTCTTCACGTTTTCAGCTGTGTTATCATGTCCGCTACAACTTCAGAGTAAACACGATGTTAGATTCGGCTTGACTCCCATTTAGTTTGTAAGGGGGTTCATGCATATTCATATTATTAGTATTTATATACGTATACTGGTGTCCAACACGATTTCCATATCAGATCATGTTTTCGTTTGACAGTAACGCGATGGGTGTGACATGTGGAGCAGGAATGGCTAACCCTTCCATAGCAACTGAGTTCACTCCCAGTTTTTAGTGGGGTTCGTGTTCCTCGAACTTTAGTTTTCTATGTAATGTTTTATTGATCATTGTTTGTCCTTTTGTCCTTTTTCTTTTGACCATTGTGTTGCCCGTCCTTCTTCTATTTACGGCTTCTGATTACCCCTTTCGTATCTTTCAAATTTTCTTCCACTAAAAAATCCACATACTATAACAAAAATACACAATATAGACATGTACAGTACAATAGCAAGATCAGTGAATGGTCTTAGTTAATTGACTATTAGCTCAGAAGTAAGAATATGTTGGTTAAATACCATTACTAGTGAATTACTTAGAACATCATGTTATTATATTGGTTTGCAGAAACTAAGTCCACTACAGTGTGTCATAAGCAAAGAATCAGTACAAAAAATGAATTGATGAATTGTGAATTAGAAAACAGCGTTCTGCTTGTTTATGGACCTTATTTATAACTCATGGGCCCAGGGCGCCACCCCGGCTGACCCCCTCCCCATCTCAGTGGGCCTGTTGATCTGTACACATAATGTGCTTACGTCATAACTACACGTTATTCCTATATAATCAATACGAGTGCGTGATTGTTGTTTAAAGCCATGTCAGCAAGTCTTCAGCTATATCATGGCGAGATCAATAAGGGTAATAACAAAATTACGGAACACCGAGCAATCTTCCAAAGGGAAATGCAAAACGCATAAGTCAACAAACCGACAAAATCAGTCAACAGCCGGAAAACCGCAATGGGCCTGACTTGGTACAGGAATTTCCAAAGAATCAGATTTTACGGCGCCAATGTAAGCTTAAATGAAAATGATTATGATGCTCGCTTTATATTAGGCCAACATGCATAGTTGGATTTTTATGGTACTAGCTAACTGTAGCAACTATCCGCGGGTAGACATGTCGATCCAATCGGGCACATTATCCTGATTCCGAGCCAACCAGTGTCTGCTCTTACTCCCTAATGTTGCGTGCTTAGCTGAGAAACAGCAAATACCAATTATATAGTCTTGGTTTGACCCGACTGCCCTGCACACGGAGGGTGCTGACACCGAGTTAAAAGTGTCAGCTATTAAAGAATAAAACCCGCCGGTTGCCAGGAATCTGAGGGTCACCAACACTTATAGCAAAGGTGGCAAGGGACAACTTCTCAGCGTGTCCCTTTTCAATATGGGTTCTAGGAGTCCAACAATAAATAGCATCGTGTACTGTCGGAATCTAAATCTCTTGAACATTTCCGTTTCCGGCATCATTTCCAGGGGGTTCTCCCGGTCCACAAGCCTATTGTGGGAAACACTTTGCATGTACCGTCGACGGTGTCGTTGGCGTCTGTTGTTGACGGCCATATTTGAGTTTTTATTCTTTGACTTAAGTTTGGTGGGGAGGTGACTTAAGTTTTTTCTCAAGTTGAGTTATAATTTGTTCTAAGTTTTTTTTCGAGAAATGCATTTTTTGGGGGATTTCTCAAATTTGAGTAAAATCTCAGACTTAAATCTGAGTTTTGACTTAAGTTTGCTTCGAGAAATCCAGGCCTGGGCTCGAACCCACGATCTACGATCTAGCGAGCACACTAACTATTCCCCCACCGGGACGGTTATATGATCAATATGGTTACGGTTGTCCAAAAATACTTGAACTCATGTACATTCTTAGATTAAACATATTTCATTGCTAAATATTATAACAATTGGATTGGACACAAATTATAACAATTTACAAGGGTCCTCTCCACAATTCTGGATTCAACTAATATAAGAGATTATTACATACTTAGTTAAAATATAGGAATTTTTGTATGACCAATATGACCGGAAGTAAACTGTCCATATTTTCATACCCTGGAAAAATAACCGGTTATTGGATTACTACAAGATCATTTCCATATCGGCCCGGGCCAATATGGGTGTCTCTTTTGTAGATGTCGGAAGTATGTAATAAATAGTTTAATACATTGGCATTTCCATATTGGCCTGGTTATCATCCCTTGACACCCATTTTGGCCCTCGACGAATTTCCACATTGGCCTGGTTATCATCCCGAGACGAAGTCGAGGGCCAATATGGGTGTCAAGGGATGATAACCAGGCCAATATGGAAATGCCCATATGTATATATTTGGTGACTTCTACCTAAAAATGTTATTTCTTCAAACGAATTTTGTTTTTGTTTTTCTATTTTTACAGATAAAATAAAAAAAATTAAATAATATGCGATGGGTCAGAATAACATTCTTTTTTAATTGTTCTTGGTACATTATAAATATATTTGGAATCCATCAACACTCGTGCAAATAGGAAAAAACATTATCCAGTGGAGTATTCAGGGGTGTTTTCTGGTTTATCATTGTTGACAATGTGAAACCTTAAACAGATAAATGGTGTGTTCTTTTAATACCGCAGCACAGCTGTGTGTGGAAGACGCCATCTTGGTTGCTGTCATGTAAATTGTAGTTATTTTCCTTGACAGAAATTAATTTTAAGGTATGTATTGCTCTATTTTTCGTCTATTTGGCCTGGCCCTTGTGCGTGGTTATGTTGGTTTTTTTGTGTTTTGGTCGCGCCGTAGCCAGCTCTTGTCAACCAACCGTCTTTTGCTTTTGATTTTCAGCTGAAAATGTTTTTCCAAGCTGCATTTTTGTATTCCAGTTTATTCGCTTTCCTTGTGATTAAATTACCATCAGTATATTGTTTGCTTAGTGATCATGTCTCCTCACGTATGTTACATTCTCCGATACTTGACGGTATTGTAAGCTAGGTTTTAGTAAATAGTGTGTATCCTGCGTATTTACAATTGGTAAATATAGTGTTTCACTTTCACCAACAATAAATTTATGTTTCTTGTATGTGTTTTTATGTCGAATCGAATATTTTAAGACACTATATTTCTCTGGCATCTTTACCGCAAATGCATGTGAATGAAAACAATAATTTAATTAATAACATTCAACAATGGTTTTTGGTACATCATGACTACTGACTTTATGGTGATTGTTGTTATATATATTTAACTTTAAGAAGGAATCACTGTGCAATATGCTCTATTGAGATGGGGGGGGTGGGGGTGGCAAACACAGTGGCTGCCCTGGGCGGCACACACAATGTCAACGTCAACATCAACAAAAACGTAGGATACGTACATTTTTTCCATTCGTTTTTATTAGTAATTGTTCTTGTTATTTTATTATTTTTTTAAATCGACGAAACGAAGAATAGAGAAACAACTTTATCACAATGGTGTAGCCATCAGAATCGTTAGGTTCGCAGACTTATAATACGGCACTGTATATTATTGGTTCCCTGGTCTAGTGGTGTAGAATTTGTGGCAAACACAGTGGCTGCCCTGGGCGGCACACACAATGTCAACGTCAACATCAACAAAAACGTAGGATACGTACATTTTTTCCATTCGTTTTTATTAGTAATTGTTCTTGTTATTTTATTATTTTTTTAAATCGACGAAACGAAGAATAGAGAAACAACTTTATCACAATGGTGTAGCCATCATAATCGTTAGGTTCGCAGACTTATAATACGGCACTGTATATTATTGGTTCCCTGGTCTAGTGGTGTAGCTGGGGTGTGGGTCGTCTGCTTTGCTTACAGTTTTCATCGCTTTTGAGATGGCACCAAAACGTGTGGAACTGTCTTTGTCTGAGAAGAATGTAATTACTGCTTTCCACAAAGCAGGACTGAAAGGACCGGCAATGACACGGGGAAAGTGGCACCCGCATCCAACAATATATGGTGTTGTAAAACGTTTTAAGCAACGGTAAACTGTGGAAAACGAGGAGAGATCGGGTAGGCCATCTTTGTAGACACCCCGGGACACTCGAAAACTTTATGGGGCTGTAAAATCTAACAGAAAACGTCCACTCCAAGAAATAACTAATACAAATATATTTTCAATGAGTATAGGGCTCGACCTGTATCTGATCGGACTGTTTTAAGAAAATTGTATGAAACAAAATATCACAAGTGTGTTGTAAAAAAAAAAAATGAATCAGAATTCTTGACTACAATGTCAAAAACGGCTGGCGTGGTGTAAATTAAAAAGGCATACAACTGTAAATGATTTCTGGAAGACAGTGATGTATAGTGATGAATGCAAGGTAGAATTGGGAATGGACAAGCGCGTACTTATTTGGCGACGACTCGGCGGAAAATGGACCCCACCATGCTTGAATCCATGTGGTGTTGTTCGTGTAAGATTGATGATCTGGGGTCGCATCACCAATGAAGGTGTGGATACTTTGACAGTTGTTGGTAATATTAATGCCCAAAAATATATTGAAGTCATTGATAACTTTGTTTGGCCCGTTATTGCACGTCATTTCCAGATGACAATTATGTGCTTCAAGATGATAATGCCCCCGTACATAGGGCATGGGTAGTGAATGGGTATATGGAAGAAACTGATTTACATGACATGGAACAGCCAGCCCAGAATGCTGATCTTAATACTATAGAGAATTTGTGGCATAAAATCAAACATGAACTACAAAAACATGTTCAAAACATCACCTCATGTCAGTTGTTAGAAACTGCTATTCGCAACATATGGACTGAAATACCCATTGAATATATTCAGGACCTTTATAAATCAATTCATAAATGTATGAAGCAAGTAATTAAAGCTAATGGATGTATAACAAAGTACTAGGTAGGGAAACTTAATTTTATTTATATTGTTACAAAGATTTGAAATCCCATACGCGTAGTTCATTCGAAGTTGGCAGTCATCTTGATATTATCTTCACTTTTGGCATAGTACTGAATCAAAATGCCATCAATTTTATAATGAAAATGAAATATTTATAAAATCACAATTATATGTTTTAGCTAATACGAGTATTGTTTTTAATTTTAAAATGAATGTATTATATTCCCTACATTCAATAATTTGCATTGTATAAATTAAATGTAAAATGAGGTAACAATTTTAAATACAAAATAAAGTATCCATTTGAAAACTTACGTGTACTTATCTTCTTGCTGGTAATGTTAACTGTTCATGTAACTGCAGTTCCACGTGCTGTTTAAAAGAATTAAGGATTGTTATCGATGTTATACAGATAATAGGGAGGGATCGGATCAATTAATGAAGAGCAGGTATTTATCTTCCTGTATTTAGCAAATAGCCTATGATATATTGACCTAGCACATACTCGCAATTAAATGATTGTACTTGGTACTCCAATATTGTACTATCCCTTTTATGGGGAAGCTTTAATGACGTTTTGAATGAGAAATTAAAATTAAAATGCGTTTTATTGAAGTACTTGTATCAATCCAGGAAAGTGAGATTGGTCGTGTATTTGTATGTTACTTAGGGCAGGCGCGGATCCAGGCAGGGGCGGACCCGGCTCCCCCTCCCCCTCCCTCCACCCATAAAAAAAGGATTGGCGTGACTGGACTGACAATCGCTTGATGATAAATACGTGATATTGACACTTTGTTCTTTCGACTCATCTCTCCATTGCAATGAATATTCTTACATGTCGTTGCTGCTGTGATGTAATTATACTTTTCTTAGGGAACTACGAGTGGTAATTAAAAACACGTCTGCTCCGTTTACATACGTTTTATTAAGAGCAAGTAAAACACAGAACAAATCCGGACATCCTTTGCCACATACGTAATACAATACGTAAACAGAATTATGCACATGATAAACAATACTGAAACTGAATTACACACAAACATAAATATATGCATACATGTATATATCACATCCCCCGTCACAACAAAAAGTTGTTCCAACTTTTTCCCAGTGTGGAATTTAGTTTTGGGATTTATGGTATCCATGCTATTTCACAAAATACATGTATCAACTTATACCTCAACTATAACTTTCACCCACATTTCTCACTTATTGAGACAATATTGTAGAACAAAATGCTGTAAAACATTACAGATATAAACATGAATTTGAATCCTAGTTGTCATGAAATGTGGCAATATATATATACTTTAATGAAAACACTAGAGACCTCACTCTTAAAATTTAAAATTGTAGATGTTTGCTACCAGTGATGAAACATAAGACATACCCAAAAAAAAATACGACTATTTCTCGCACTCGCTCGCCTGGTCATTCACTGATTCTCACTATATAAAAAAAAAATAATGAAGTCCTATATCTGTCCACTAAAAGCAAAACTACCAAGGTTATTTGTGATTAACATTATAATCGACCACCGACATTGATTCATTCATTATCATTGTTTTACACATCGCACAACGTTCTTATATTCTCATTAATTAAATGCCTTGAACTACATTTATGTGTTTGATACATTATGCATATAAAACAACAATAACAAAAACTAGTGTGTACATCCCAAATAAAATATCTTCCCATCGTTATAAAACACAGCACGGAATATAACATTAAACATAATTTCTCAGTTTTATCGAGTTTCATATACGCAAATATCAAATTTT
>MJUT01063358.1:1165078-1176471 GCA_002080005.1 Gigantidas platifrons
TTTAGAGGACCTTTCAAGGATGCTTCTTACCAAGTTTCAATTCATTTGGCTAAGCGATTTCAGAGAAGATTTAAAAAAAAAATCAACCAATTAGAAACAAGAATGGCCTGTGGTGGCCATGTTTGTATATGGATCGGGACGAAATGAGTAATTTTTATAGAGGACCTTCCATAGATGCTCCCTACACAGTTTCGGGTCATTTGAAAAGGTGGTTTCAGAGAAAATTTTTAGAAATCGACTAATCCGAAACAAGAATGGCATGTGGCGGCCATGTTTGTAAATGAATCAGGACGAAGTGAGCAAACGTTATAGAGGAACTTCCATTGATGTTTCCTACCAATTTTTGGTTCATTTGGCAAAGAGATTTCAGAGGAGAAGATTTTTAGAAATCGCTCAATCAGAAACAAGAATTGCCTGAGGCAGCCATGTTTGTTAACAAATCGGGACGAAATGAGCAATCTTTATAGAGGACATTCCAAGGATGTTTCCTATCAAGTTTCGATTCAATTGGCCAAGCGGTTTCAGAGGAGATTTTTTAGAAATCAACCAATCAAAAACAAGAATGACCTGTGGAGGCCATGTTTGTCAATGGATAGGGATGAAATGAGCAATCTTTATAGAGGACCTTCCATAGATGCTGCCTACCAAGTTTTTGGGTCATTTGGCAATGCAGTTGCAGATGAGAAGATTTTAAAAAATCGGCAAATCAGAAACAGGAATTGCCTGTGGCGGCCATGCTTGTAAATGGATCGGGACGAAATGAACAATCTTTATAGAGGACCTTCCATAGATGCTGCCTACCAAGTTTCGGGTCATTTGGCAATGCAGTTGCAGATGAGAAGATTTTTAAAAATCGGCAAATCAGAAACAGGAATTGCCTGTGGCGGCCATGCTTGTTAATGGATCGGGACGAAATGAGCAATCTTTATAGAGGACCTTTCATAGATGCTTCCTATCAAGTTTCAGTTCATTTGGCTGGGGAGTTTTAGAAAAGAAGATTAAAATGTGAAAAGTTAACGGACGACGGACGCCAAGTGATGGCAAAAGCTCATATTGCCTTTGTCAAGGTGAGCTAAAAATGTTGTAAAATAGCAAACATTCAATGTTGCAATCGATACTTCAAATTAGTTTGATAAAAGCTTATAAGGCCTCTACCAATCAAAGGCAACACCTCTTATCGGGCCAGATTTCAGATGCTCTACCACTGGTCAAATACAACTTGATTGTCTCCCTCAAGAGAGGGCATTGTCTGTATCTACAGTACTAGTAGAAATGATATCATTTTAAATCAACAGTTTTCAACAATATTTCAGTTATATCGTGACATTCAGTTTTATTGGTGGAGGACACCGGAATATCCAGAGAAAACCACTGACCTGTCACAAGTCACTGACAAACTTGATCATGTAATGTTGTATCATGCACACTTCGCCATGAGCGGGATGCGAAATCACAACTTTGGTGTGGAAAGACATTGATTGCACAGGTAGTTGTAAATTCATCTATCATACTACCACAATAACCCTTTAGAATAAAAACAAAATATGATAAATAAAAAAGTATTTTTAATAGCTTAATAATGGAATGAACAATGTAGTTAACGAATCATGCTTCATCAATGTCATGACATAACAATAAATACAAAAATGCAAAGATTGTCATACAAAAATATAGTTTTTTTTAGAAAAGGCCTCTTTGGAATACAAATGTATTATTTCAGAAAATAAGGTGATATCTTCATACACAGGCATTAATTATCAGATGTTTCTTTCTAAATCTACATGATGTACTCTCACACTTCATTTATAATACTAAGGAGACACATGTATACAAAGAGTGTGCACATAGTGTTTTACCCATTCATTGGGGTTTATTTTGAGAATTGCAAAATTGCAAACAAAATATAAAATATGTTAACATAACTAAAGGGTCACTAAAGTATGTATGACTAATCTGGTTATAAATTAATATGGGGATTTCTGATTGCCATTGGGTTAGAGGGGGCTATGCTGTTTATCACCACTTTCAACAATATTTCAGTCAAAATCGTGGCGGTCAGTTTTATTGTTGGAGAAAACCAAACTATCCAGAGAAAAGCATCGACCTGCTGCAAGTCACTAACAAACTTTATCACTTAATGTTGTATCTAGTACACCTTGCCTCTGCAGGATTCGAATGGACAAAGTTAGTGGTGATAGGCATTGATTGCACAGGTAGTTGTAAATCCATCTACCATAGGATCACGACCACGACAGCCCCCCAAAACAAATCACATATTTTGTAAACAGCCATATGTATCCCATGATCATTCACACCTAATTAAATTTCAAAACGTCAGTTTATAGTTTTTGAACAATAAAACTGTATGGCTCAGTAAATCAAATTGCATTATTAATCCTGGCAGAAATAATCCAATCCATTTTTTGAGAAAGTCACCATCAAAATCCATAATTAATTAATCCCATTCTTTTAAAACAATGTTCAATCAACATGCTTCTGTGTTTGCAAAATATTTTCAAAAGAGAAAACATTTTATAAAATATTATTTGTAAAAAAGACATTTTTTAAATAAAAAAAATAGTATTTGTCAGACATTATATTTATAAAAACTACTTAAATAAAACATACAATTATCTTCTGTATATACAACTTTACATAAAAAGTGTCCTTTACAGGTATACATGTATGTGAATTACATGTAACATGTCACAGTATACTTTACTATGATTTTATTTGATAAACAGATACTTTGGTATTCAGTAAAATAATGTTTCCAATTTTAGCTACCGTCATTTCGAGTCCTCTTTCATTATTTCTTCAATCTTTCTTGATCTATGGCCACAAATATTGATTGTGTATAAAGCCACAAATATTGATTGTGTATAAAGCAGGTTTTACAGAATGTTATTTAGTTAAACTACTATATTGATTGTGTATAAAGCAGGTTTTACAGAATGTTAGTGAGTTAAACTATTCTATGTACAAGTTAAACGAGTCACTGACTTTACTCAGAATTACCTGAGTAAATGGGTTATCTCTGCTAAATCAGGTATAGACTACTATATATGCTCTTGGTTTTGGCTACATAAGAAAATTATTTTATCTATTTACTTGTAAACTACAAGAAAATGAAGTTGTGTATTTCAAAATACATTTTTACATATCTGTAGTACAAAAAGAAAATCAACAACAAATTGCTATAACTTGTAAAGTTCAATAAACTTCTCAGACAAATTTCAAAGCGACATAAATTTTCAACATAAATCACTCATAGCTTCTGTTAATAAAAGACAAGTCACAACACTGTTTTATTTTCTTCAAGGGAAGTAGATATAATTCATCTCAAGACGCCACGATATAGCTGAAATATTGCTAAAGTTGGCGTAAATCACCAACCAATCAATCAATCAATCAATCATCACAAAAAAATGGCTTCATTTCTAGTTAATCTTTATTTCATTGAATTCGGCTGTAGAGACATATTAAAATCGACAGTACGAGTTAATACATCACAAGAAAATCTTTCACTGTTTTCAGCTTTTGATGCAAATTAAAATACAGAAAGCAGTCTTTGCCTTGATTTTTTTTCCACCTACTTACCCTAAAGCCAAATTCAGAAAAAAAAAAATTATTAAAACATTTTCTTTCATAATTTTCACTTGTCTGAATCCAATTTTACTTGTCCCGGGCTTCGGGCAAGTGGGTTAGCGCGAAGACTGAGAAAACTACTCTTTTTTTTCAAATTTGAACATGTGAAAAACTATTCCTATTATCACTGTGAACAATATACTGGTCACAATCAGAAGTCTAAAAGACCAAGTTTCTTTACAAGTTTATATTGATCTGGTATTTCCATTAATGCATTAAGAGCAAACGCCGCTTGTGGATTTTTTCCTGTTGACATAACCTGATGAAATTCGACAAACTGAAAATTGTCAAATTTTCTAGCTGGGATTCTGTCATCAAATTCTCTCATTGTGTCCCACGGTCCGTCACCCACTCCTACCATCACGATAGACAACGGCCAACGTGAAGCCTCTACGATAGCGTTTATTGTGTCTCGTTCACTGGTGACTTGTCCATCTGCTACTATGACAAGAATATGATACTGAAATAAATAAAATTGTAGATTATTCATTTTTTTGAAGACACAATAGTCAAGAGACATATAACGGTGACAATTCATTATGATGTATGAATCACCCAATTTGGTTATATGAATATATCATTTTGTTTTTTTTTAAATATAAAGTGAAATCTGTCCATAAAACCGAACCCTAAAATTCCTAAAATGGAATCCTGTATAAACTAAACTTGCAACAAAGTCCCAGTGTAGGAAATCTTTGTTAATTTAACCTGTGTAAACTGAACACAAAAGTAGGCTCCTAGTATGTTCTGTATAGACAGGTTTCACTGTATCTTCAAAATTCCATTAATATTTAGAGTGTCACTTGCTATTACCCAAAATGCATCAGTCAGTAAGCAAAGTAAATAGATTAAACAGAGCAAATGATATATCAGCATCACCAAGAGAGTGATACATCTATCACAGTGATCTATCACGCTGTGTCTCTGAATGTATAGTATGAGTATGCCTTACAGTTTGCAGGAATCTAAATGTAATAACAAATATAACCAGACTGAGTGGCATTTATACAATCAAATTTAGATTGTATATTTGATCCTCTGGTTACAGCTTAGCAATCATTAAGGTTTTCTACATAGTACTCCCATACATTCAGTTTTAAACATTTTATTGTCACTATTCAAAAATAATATTATCAGTAAACCGCATCAGTGGTGAAATGGTTAGCGTGTTCCCCTCAAGTGCAGTAGATTGTGTTGTTTCAGTGAGGTAGCACTATAAAAATCCAACTTAGCATGTTGGTCCAGTAAAAAGGGGACCTCATCATCATCCTCTCATTGAAAAAAAATTAACTTAATATTGCCATGATATAGCTAAAACATTACTCACTCACAATTATCAGTAAGGCCAAATAAAAAAATATCTGTGGTTCCGGTTACCCTATATGTTACCTACCCTAATTTTTAGCCCCTACCCTAAAGATTTTTTTGCCATTTTGCAATAAGCACCGTTAAAGTCACAATGTCTCTCCCATAGAATCAATGCAAAAAAAAATATAAAATATAAAATAAAATCCCTACCTGTTTTTTATTTTAATGTAACCGGAACCACACATATATTTTTATTTGGTCTAAAAGAATAAAATGTGAATTTGAAGGCATGTATTCGTAAAGAGAAGCCTGTTTGAATGGAGCACTGAATAAAATGCAAATCCTGTATAAACTGAACATAAAATTAAGTCCTAATGTAGAAAAAGATTATTAACCTGTAAAAACCGGAGTACTTTTTATTAAAGTTTTAACAATTTCATGAATATCTTGTACAACACTTTAAAATCAGGGGGTACCAAAGACCATTAATTTAGGCAGGTAAAAGTACCTGGTTCCGTCCCTTATTGTAAGGCTGTACCTTACTGGAACCTGGGGTACATTAGTTTTATAGTATACTTACTGATTTTGTTTTTTTAACAATGTCTATAGCTTGATGAATCAATGGAGCAAAACTTGTTGGTCCACTTAGTCTAATACTAGGAGTAATCTGGTTATAAGCATTTAATACGTCATGGAAACCAGTACAATATCCCTGCGAAAAAACATGGTTGATGTAAGTTTTATTATGGTTAATAAACTTTATTACATATTGATATTCTAACATGACATCTTTCTTTCCCTTTGTAGACAAACGAGCAAATTATCGATAGGGTTTAATCTCATTAGCACATGTGCCTGTGCATGTGACTGACATTTCCGTCGTAAATGTACAAGTTGATGAATTATGGTCTGCTCGAATTTGGCAGCATAAATTGTGTGTGACATGATAACATCTATTATCAGGCAACAAACATGATACAAGCTGATTTCTATGGAACGTAATACTGTCATCCTCTGAACAAATCCTTGATAAACAAACTATTGCACATATCGTCATATGCTTTGCTCTAAAGGTATTTCTAATTCACATCTTACATGTCAGGCTTCACCATGTATTAAGACTATGCAATAGTTTGCTATTACAATGTGAAAAGTGGGTAGGAATATAGCTAATTTATTTTGTTTTTTTCCAAATATTTCAAAAAGACACATACATATTTAATATATATATGAACAAAGTTTGTATTTTGATTCATTGAACTAATGTGCTTACATTGGTTTTTTAAAGAATAAAATGATCTTCTCTTGTAAAACTATTTAAAAAACGCTATAAATAATTTTCTTAAATACAATTGTTTTTTAAATACGATTTTGATAAGTTAGTAAATTAGGAAACACCAAACGAATGTTTTTTAATGCTTGTCCTTACAGTCTATGATATTATGTGCCTGTCTAACTCTATTCACTATAGGGTTTGCAGCACTGCCCATGGTATCGTCATATCTAATTTAATAATGTGTAAATATTTACTAAGTTATGATTTACCTCTTGTCTAAATGAAAAAACAGATCTATCTTTTGTAGAAGCATCACCAAAACCAAACGCTGGAATGATACCATCATCGTCAAATGATTCCAATGTTTCTCCCAGAATACAAATAACCTGAAAATAAATAGTACCGTATTAAAAGACTACAGATCATCTAAAGTAAAAGGGGCCCGTCATGGCCATGAATTAATGGCATTAAATTTGCCATATAGGTCCGAAAATATCAGAAAACTGGCACAGGACCATAAGAACTATGGTTCCGCAGCTAGCTCAAAATCAGAACAATGTGTCAGAATATAACAATGTCTACCTGCAGATTTGTGGTTTCAGTTAGGTAGCTAATAAGCAGACTAGCTAGCACTATAAAAATTCAATTAAGCTTGATGGTCAAGTACAAAGAGGACATCATCATTTCATCAAAATATAACTTGTTCTCCCTATGATATAACTGATAAAGTGCTCATTGGTGTTAAACAATTGATTGATTGATTGATTATTGATAAAGGTCCAGCAAGCAGTATTTAAGCTATATTCAGGATGAGAACAAGTTCAATTATATATAAAAATTATAGAGAAATGATGGAAGGGAAGGTCAAACCAGGTCAATGACTTCTGACTGCCACTGGAAAAGTATTGAGAGTTTGGTAGGGACGAACTTTTACTTTATTGTAGTGCCTACTCTTTTCAGAAATCTACATAAGAGGTATTTAACGTACAGGGAGCACGCATGGCACTCTCAAAACATGCTACCGACTATCATTCATGGTCAGGCTTCCGTATTATAACCTGACAACCCACCATCGAGAGGGCTCCCTTATCTGCCATCAGTTTTGAATGTGTCAACATATATTATCACAGCTCGTCTTACTCGACTCGCTGTGATACAAGCGATAATATCCGTTTCGACCTTCATAACTGCCATTATTCGATATAAAAATGTCTTCCCAATAGATGATGTGGCATAATTCTTCATTGAATAGATAGGGGGAAAACCATTTGTTGTGCTTGCTTTCCACCCATATATATCTTCTGGTCATTTATATGTATGTCTCAGAAGTGTTTTAATTGCTATGATTATTTTATTTTTATAAAAATAAACCTGCAAGTAGTCTGAGGTATAAAAATAGGACTCGTCGTGTCTCTTGGAACTTACATTTTTAAGTTATTGTATGGGAACCTGTAAAATTGTCATTTTTGACAGATCAAGGGAAATAACTCCAGAATTGAAAAACTGAAACAATCTACAAAAAAAGTAATTAAAGCTGAGCTTGATTGGCAGTTTATATATTTTAAATGATTCCCTGAAGGAACTTACATTATTGAACAGAAATCTGAAAAAACTACATGTAGGGGTTGATTTTTCTCTGCAAATCAAGGTGCACAACTCCAGAACGGAAAACATATTATAAAGTCCAAAATCAAACTGGGTCTGCCTTCTACGGACCCTACATTTTGTATTTTAAACTGTGTATAAATTTCAAATTTCAAATTATCTTAGGGAAACTTGTATAAGGTATTGAATGAATACAAAATGGGGATATCATACGAACATGGATATAACATCATACCCATGATGCCAAGATATTGCGGGCATTAAATAGGGTATTTAATTGTAGAAATATTACCAATCACAAATCATAGGCTTTGTTCCTAACATTAAAACATATTCAAATTCAGTTCTCGCAATGAAAATTTAAATTTACTAGTTGAAATCAAAGTCTTGAATTTATTTTATATATATCTAAATAAAAACTGAATAATTTACTGGTCTGAACAAAGTTTTACTGGTTTTGGGCAGGACGGGATGCTCATCCTGAGGAATCCAAATCTTCTTTAAAAGTATTAAAATTCATATTTTTTCAGCATACATGCAATGAGAAAATAAAATTTTACCTGTTGATAGGGATTCATAAATCTTGGTTCTATTGCATGTAGGCTGTTACCCCCAAAGGTGGTACCACCTTGATGTAGATTGCTGACAGTATAGTCTATTCCTGAGAAAAGAATTGATTAGTGGTCTTTTGTAACCATGGTTATACAGTTAAATATATATAAAAAATGTCAAACCAAATGTTTGTTTGATTTTGTTTCCGCATGTTGAATGGAAGTTTCAGACAAAAAGATTGAAATCCGAAAAGTTTATGTACCGGTATTTCAGATGACAATAGATGCAAAGTGATAATACTTCACTCAATCAAAAAAATCCAAATCATCAAATAATCTATTTGGTCTGACATAATTTTGCAATCAAGTTTATATATTTCTTTCAGTGTGTACTTGCATACCCTTTGATATGGGTTCAAATCATTAGGAACAATCTGATGTAAGGATCTGCCTCCAAATGTTCTGACTCCCTGCTGTAAATTGCTTGCTGTATAATCCATTCCTATTAAATCATACATGTATGTTAAAAAGAAAGGAACTTAATTTACAGTTTCAAGGATTCGCACATGTCAGAAATAAACTAAAAATCATGCCAATTCTAATCATGCTAATGGGGGGCTGTTGTGGTCGTGATTGTGCGGTAGTTGGATTTACAACTAACTGTGCAATCAGTGCCTATCGAACCCCATTCCTGGCAAGATGTACTCAATACAACATTATGTGATAAGGTTTGTTAGTGACTTGTGACAGGTCAGTGGTTTTCTCCGGGTACTCCTGTTTCCTCCATCCATAAAACTGACCACCATAACTGTATTATTGTTTAAAGTAGTGTTAAACACCATAAACCAAACCATTTGCATTCAGGATCTCTTTAATTTATTCATGAACTGTTATACTGTTCGATACTGCAAAATATTTTAACGTCTTTACCGATTGGCCGATTCAAAAATACATGTGTTTAGGGTAAGGTTGAAACAACCATTTTATTCTCTCCAAATTTGATGTACAATGTACTATTGTAAGTTATACAGGAGAAGGGTCTGACTTTAATAGTGTGTCAAAACTGACACATATAATTTTAATATCAGCATTAAATATTAGGGTCTGCAGGATAAGCAGAAACACAACTGGTATATGTTTTTGCCTAATTACACACACATCTCAAGTGAGGTATATAGTTAGTTTGATCCCCATCAGATAAAACAAAAAAACTATAAAATTGGTATTTTTTTGTTTCTCCACTAATTAATATAAACATGCAGCATTTAGGAATAAGATGAGCACAGACAATTTGACTAAGAATCAGGATAATGTATTAGAGTGGAGCACCTGTCTACTTGTTGGTCTAATACAAAGCAGACATCATCATGACATCATTCCATTGAATGTTAACGTGATCTTGCCTGATATAACTGAAAAATTGCCCATTTGGCATCAAACTACACTCACTCACTAACTCACTCAATCATTTTATCTTAGTCTTACCAAATATAAGATTACATGATTCTAATCCTGCCTGTTTGATAGCACTGGTCACATCATCAAGGGAGGTAAATCTATCTAAAATAGAGTCATAACTGGTTCCTTTCCCAAACAAATTCCAAACACTGTTGTTCTGCATTTGTTCACTAGATAGATCAGGATACAGTTTTTCATGTTTGCTACCTGACTGGTTCCTTGTTGAACCACTTGACTGGTTACTTGTACTTGATGATCCACCACAAAAATACCAAATCAGGAAAATGATTCCTCCAAATATTACCAGACTGATTACTTCCATAATGTATGTAGTTTAGTTATTTCTTCGACTTGTTTCTGTAAAAGAAATTTTTCACTCAACATAAAATGGTCTGAACACTTTATCTATTGTTTTGTTGTCTGCTACATCTGCAGTACAGTCAGAGACAGAGCGCTATAAATCATTCATCGTGATAATATGGATATATCTTTTGTTCTTAATAATGTATCTTCAGAATTTCTTTTGTATTTTAAACTACATGTAAGTGTTATCATCCAAAATATATATGAAAGTAGCTAGGTAAATACTAAAAATAAATTAGACAGAGCAAAAGATATACCAAATGTATCAGTATCGCTAAGAAGAGTGATACATGTATCAGATTATCAGTGATTTATCAAGTTACCAGAACGTCTCTGACTACTATATATTCAGTTGTATAGCTGTTAAGGACAATAAAGTGATTCTGATATTATGTGAAATTTTTTTTATGGAAAGCCAGTTTAATGATTAAATGTTACACTTAAGTGACTTATAGAGATTGACGACAACACAATGATGTGTTTGTGAGGGAATATCTTCAGCTTTGCTTGAAGGCAAAGATACTGGGGTTTTCATAGCGATGAGAGAATATTTGTTTGCCCTCACTCATGGGTAAGGTTAACTGATTAATGAAAATTATCATAAAATATTTTACTAAGGTGTTTTTTCAGGAATTTTAAGTGTGCTTATTTTAATTAGTCAAATATTTTCTTTCAAACTTAACCTGTGTGCCTCTTTCAAACACAAATTTTACAGTATAAACACCTACAAAATGTATGAATTGGACCATCAAATATAAATGAGTTGGATACAGTACAAAGTCAGAGCATGATTGACTTCTGACAGAGTAATCAATCCTCTTGTTGGTATAATCTGTTGTTCTGTTTAATACAAAAATGTATATCTTCAAAATATCTTTTGTATTTAGAGACCTATGCATTTAAAGGCATTGTCTACGATTTTGTTGAAAATTGTATCTGTCCATAAATGATTTGTTAAAGCTATCATTAAACAGTTATGCTGCAAAAGATACTATTTGTGTTCATTTTTTGACAAAAAAGACCCAAAACTATCGTTATCGGAATTATTGTCCAGGATGACAAGAATTCAAATTAACCTGCCTCTATTCATATGACCTTCTATGTGAACCCGTCTTGAGCATGCACACTGTTTAGAAACAATAAACAACATGTCGGAAGAGAAAGTGTCAACGCGTGGAAGAAAG
>MJUT01063358.1:1233639-1254491 GCA_002080005.1 Gigantidas platifrons
CTTTGGGTTCAATCAGATTTGTTAGTTTGTTTGATGGTGGTTAACGCCACATTCAAAAATATTACAGTTATATCGTGGCGGTCAGTTTGATTGGTTATCGAGATTCGAACACACGTGAGTAGTGATATGCTCTGATTGCATAGGTAATTGTAAATCCAGTTACCATACGATCACGGCAACGACGACCCCTCAAATTTGTAATTTCTGGAAAAAATAAAGAAATAATTTTCCTATAGGGTGTCATTTTGAAACCTTCTTGGATTTCTTATCTGCACTCATTTTATGGTTTGCAAAGGACAATCAAATTCAGATACAGTTTGGCCTTAATCTATCTTGCAGCTTTCGAGTTAAATTATTTTAGATCATCCCAAATGGTTCTATGTTAAAAGTTTGTCATGCGGTAGCTGCTATCAAGAACATAATTAGTTTTATGTTTATGTTTTATAGATCGTTGTTTTTCTTTTTGTACTTTTTCTTTTGGTAATTGTGTTGTCTGTTTTTCTTAGATACGGATTCTGATTACCCGTTTTGTATCTTCAAACTCTTCTTGACCCTAGAAGCAAAGTTAAAATTTCCAAATGAAACGAAATATTCAAATAAAAAAATAATGACGAGCACATTAATTGTATGTTTGGTTTTATTTGTTTTAACAATTTGGTAGAATAGGATTGCAATGTAAAATTAACGGACTAATGGTGATGATAATACGTCATTATCAACTCATAGTAGCACTAAAAATGGTCAAGGATACCTAAGGGTTTACCGGAAGTCGTAAATCGAAGAAGAATAGACAATTGATTATACAATGGCCAAAAAGGAAAAAAAGACAAGAGGACCAACAATGATACACAATACATTACTCAGAAAACTAAAGATCAAGCAACACGAACCCCGCTAAATACTGGCGGTGAACTCAGGTGCTCCGGAAGGTTTAGGAGTTCCTAACACACTTTACATAAGTAATCATTGTATATTTCTCTTAAAAATATGGTGGTATTGTTTGTTTTGTGTACAGGCATACAAGCTGTCAATTCGATACCATTGTTTAATTACATTTTTATTCATGTTTCCAATTACAAACAATGAATTTAATTCAATGATTCAAACGTAAATATCAAATTTAGCGCCCACGTAACGTTTTTGGAATAACCTTCACCAGATACGCTCAATATTTAAAGATTGGAAAGTCAAATAACTTAGAGTTTTGGGGGCAATTACACCAAAAGGACCAAACAGAATAATCGAAGTCGGGTAAGGTCACCCATGACTGGGGTAGGAGAACTGTAGTTTTATTAATAATTACAGAAAATCAGTATTATTTAAAAAAAATGAAGTCCTTTCAGGGTTGAAGTCTTCCTGAATAGCAACGCAACTAGCGGGTCATCGTATGAACATGACAACTGATGTGAACCCATTCACAGATGTGTAACTACACATGCTCAATTCCAGCTGATGAAAAATTATAATATTAACAATAGTTATTGAATATGTGCCGCTGGTGGAGCCAGAACATCTTACCCTACCGGAAAACATGGGGTCACTTCCGGTTTTTAGTGGGGTTCGTGTTGCTCGATCTTTAGTCTTATGTGTATGTCTTGTAGATCGTTGTTTGTTCATTTTCTTTTGGCCATTGTGTTGTCTGTCCTTCGATTACGGATTCTGCTTACCCTTTTACTATCTTCAAACTCTTGCTGTTCATTATTATTAGAATATATCATAATTTCCCATCCATAATCAGGAATGTGGATCAGTACCATGCCATGGCCGTCAGAACGAGGGGTGCGTTGGGTGCGATTGCAACCCCCTTTACACACAAAAAAAAAGGTTCGAAGCTCAATTATTCAATAAATACAATACGCCTTATCTAATAAAAAAATTGTTATTACCCTTATCATTGCAAATGCGACTTTGTGCTTTTGACACAACAAGAATAGTACTTTCAGCCACAATTTGGCGTCCTGCACTGTTTCTTTATAGCCCTTTTCGGAAACCGTTTCTGGAACAACGAGTTAGAGATTGGTGAATTGATTGATATACGTAACAGGATATGTCGGACGCGACATTAAGCCGGGTTTTCCACAAATGTCGAGCCCTTATATACAGTCCGACAAAAGTTAAGCACCACCAGACTTGTTTCAATAATATCTTTTCTCATAATGAACTTATTTCAAATCGGTTTGCTGTTTTCATTACATGTACACACATACTTATTTCCCTGTTAAACAGGTTATTGATCGAAATTTTATTTATGTGTATATGACAGGGTGTGTAAAGTGCCACGTGTACTTTTCAACATTTGTGTTTGCGAACGAAAGCTGATTTTGTTTGTGTAGAGTTTTAAGTTTCATTTTCTATTGGTTTGGTATGGTGCGGCGAAAATTAACCATACTAGAAAGGTGGCAAGCTGTTGGCATGCATAACGGTGGTTTTAGCCATAGAAGGGTGGCAGACCACTTCAGGGTTAACCATTCCATCATTGTACGACTGATGCAACGTTTTCGTCAAACGGGGAATGTTACTGACCGTCCACGTGCAGGTAGATCTCGCAAAACGACGCCGAGAGAGGACCGGCTCATATCCAGACAGGCGCGGCAACGTCCGTTCAGTACAGCTGGTGCACTTCGTGGAAAGTTAGCATTTGGAGGCCACATTAGCACACACACTGTAATCAGACGCCTCCACCATCAGGGAATGCGAGCGCGACGACACATAAAACGTCCACAGTTGACATTACGTCATCGCCATGCTCGATTTGACTGGTCACATGATCATTTGGGGTTGATTATTCGCACATGGAGACGGGTCCACTGGTCTGATGAAAGTCGTTTTTTGTTACGCCCTACCGACGGCCGTGCAAGGGTTTGGCGCCAACGAAACACTTCATTTCAGGACAACCACATTTTGGGGGTGGGGTGTAACTCTCTGGGGTTGTTTTTCCTTTGACTTACGTTGGACTTGTACGTTCTTGATGGTAATCTGACAGGCCAAAAATACCGTGACAATGTGCTCGCTCCACTCGTAGTCCCCCATTTCGACAATCATGCGTTGGCTGACAGGCCAATGTTCATGGACGACAACGCTAGGCCACATAGAGCCCGAATTGTACAACATTTTTTTTTACAGCAAGAGGCTGTTCAGACAATTCGACGGCCTGCGATGTCGCCAGACATGAACCCTATTGAGCATGTATGGGACTTTATTGGCCGAAAAATTAACCAACGCAATCCAAAATGTCAAAATATTAACGAATTAATAACTGCTATCTTACAGGAGTGGCAACAGTTCCCCCAAGAACGGCTTAGGCGTCTTGTGCGAAGCATGACGATGCGTGTTACATAACTTTACAATTAACGCGGTGGATATACTCGTTATTGATTTGTATGCCTTACAAATACGCACAATAGATGCATTTAAAAGTTCTTAAAATCTGAAGACTCTGCATTGTAATGCAATGTTAAAAACTTCCACCAAAGACAAATTGGTTTTACGTTTTTCCAGCGCCTGTTTTGAACCCCATTTTTGCCACGTCATAGTCACGTCTTTCAGGACGATAAATACTTCTAGATTGGTAATTTTAGAGCCCTTGGTGTAGTCTTTTAAGAAGTGTAAAAACAATGGTGATATTTATTTTATTGTTTTAACAGTATTGATGTAAAAAAATATGTCGATAAAAATATAGGGTGGTGCTTAACTTTTGTCGAGTGTATATATAATTTGAGCAAGAAGTAGCACTATATATTCACTCTATGGCATCTACGTACTATTGTTGTCACCACCGGAACCAGTGGCGGATTCAAGGGGGGGTGTACCCGGCATCCCCCCCTAAAATTGGAAAAAAATATGATTTTTTGCATAAAATCTTGATTTTTCACACAAAATACCCCAAAAATTTTCGCGACTCGCTTCGCTCGGCGAAATACAACCCCTATTACCTAATATCCTGGAACAGCCACTGGAAACACTAATTCATAATCCACTACCAGACCCTCCCCCTCACCCCCCTTTCCAGAAACATGCAGACGGCCTTGCATGCGCTCCCTCTGTAAATAGCGGAACGCCAGCAGACGAATAATTAATGAGGATTCCATCAACAGACGATGACAAATGATCAGATCTTCTGATTAATTACGCGTTTTCAACACATTTTTAAAACGGAATAGTTTATATTTATGTATATCATGCTTTCACACACTAAGACGTTTGAAAGGAGAAAATTTACGAATTTGACGACCTTAAAGCCTTTAAATGATTGTTATATAACGTCATAGTACCATTATGTTAGCTACATTCCAGAGGCAAACAAACTTAATTCGTTGTTTGTCCTCTTGTACTTTTTCTTTTGGTCATTGTGTTGTTTGTTCTTCTTCGATGCACGAATTATGATTACCCATTTGGTATCTTTACACTCTTTTCACAAACACTATTGTATGTAATAGACTTTCTAGACAAGTTCAACTGTTGACTGACCACGTACGAGTATATTTACTAACAATATAATCTTCTTAATTACGGAATACATCTAGAGAAGGTCTTTCGCAATATATGGATAGAAATTATAAGTGGTCAGTTAATATTTCAACTTTAGCAACACTATATTTAAAGATATTATAAGAAAGAGACCTGTAGCAATAATGTTAATAATGTATACAGAAGGTGGACATTGGATGGAAATATATACAGGATCTGGGAAGGTTCTTTAAAACTGTTCACCAACAATGACTGTAGTTGAAGAGTCGAAGCAATCTATGCATGAATTATTTATAACCTTAGATGATCAAAGACGTAAACAATGCCTCGTGTAATAGTTTGCGTGCTCTCCTCGAGTGAGATAGATCGTAGGTCCGAGCTCCATTTGTGTTAATCCAAAGACAATAGAATTGACATTTGTTATTTTGTACACTCAACAATCGCATCAGTAAGGAAATATAACTCATCGAATGTAAGTTTTCTCGCCATAATATAGCTGAAATACTGCTCAGTTAGCGCTCAGGAACAATCACTCACTCGCTCACCCGAAGACATACACATTCAAGCTCTATTGAGATGGCGATATCTTTATACTAAGATTTATCCCTTGTTATTTAGATAAAAACGTAGATATCAAATTCAGTGGTGGGCACGAAGCGTTTCTGGAATAACCTTCATCATGTACTTTATAGATAAAAGGATAACATTCATCGTTGATTGATTGAAATAGCATCCATTCTCTCATATAATTTGCCCACGTTCTGAAAAACCATTTATACATCTGTCATTATTCTGGAATGTCATGACAAACATCTATTAATTTCGTCAACCTGTTCCTTGCATTGTTTGTCACTTAAAATATTTCGGTTTAATCTCATTGTGTTATAAAATTTGATATCGACATAACAGTAAATATATACCATATGTGACACCTCTGTATGATATAAATAGCGTCCTGTGCTACAGTCTTCTCTAGGGCAGTAATCATAGCAATGAAGTTGTTCTTGCTGTTTGCAGTGGTTCTAGTGCTTGCAGTTGTTCATGTCAACGGTAAGTAATAAACATTTTATATACTAGAGTAAAACACGAAGCTTGCCACTAGTGGAAGAGGAACTGCTTATCCTTTCGGGGGACCTGAGTTCATCCCCGATTTTTAATTGGCTTCGCGTTTCTCAATCTTAACAAAAGATGTGACTTTTATTCCAACCCTTGGCAATGTTTTCCCCTGAGACAACGTTCTGAGTTTCGTGTTGCAATGTCCGCTACGATTTCCGCATAAAAACGATGTTTACCTCCAGTAGTTTGCAGGAGGCTCATATCTCATTTACGTTATTTGTGTTTGTTTTCCGATAGTGGTGTCAAACATTATTGCTTTGAGTTTTGAGTTTTCGTTTTGTTCTTCTTCGTCTAGTGTACCATATGTTGGCATTTTCTCTAGATTATCTATTTTTTATTGCCCCGTCGGTATTCTCTAACGTTTATTTATGTGATCCAGATCGACACTGATTGATGGCTTTCTCTTGATACTCCAGATTCCTCCAGTAATAAACATGATTACCAAGAAAAACCCCACTAAAACCCGGTGGTGAACTCACACCCTCCGGAATGGTAAACATTTCATCCTCCACATGTTACATCCATCGTGTCGAGGGAAAAGAACATTCATCACAAACATTCTTTATTCAAAAAGCAAGAAATCCTGATTCGGTCGACCTGTCATTGTATTATGTATTATTTCATATGATATTAAGCAAGTATGCAAACTTTTAAGAAATTCTTTAGTTTTATGTGTAAGTTCTGTGGATCGTTGTTTGTCCTTTTATCATTTTTCTGTTGCTTTAATTAACTAGCACTATAAAACTACAACTAAGCGCGTTGGTCTAGTACGATACGGATATCATTATCATCTCATGGAATGCAACTAGTTCTCGCCATGACATGGCTGATAATATCTGATCATTTGGCGTTTAACAGTAACCACTCTCTCATTTCAGATCAAGAATATATCGTTAAACGTTCTCTCAGTTTATTTGAATATATGAAGTGCCCCCCCCCTCTCGAAAAAAAAGACACAACATCGTCAAACGCGATCTTGAACAAAAATCTATGGGAAGTACTGATAAAACATGTTACACTTTCTAATGATATCAATGTTTATAGAAAATGTGGTAGACGCCATTTTGGCATTTTTTAACGGGCACTCATTTCAGATCAAGAATATATCGTAAAACGATTTCTCAGCTTATTTGAATATTTCGTAGGTCATAGTCTTGTCATCATATTTTAAACATTTCTAAAATAAATGTGAATGTCTTCATATCATAATGTAAATTATTACCACCCTCTTCGCACGTTAAAGAACCCAGTATAACAGCTCACTATGAGCATTATGCTCATGATGAGTGGTCCATAAGAGACCTGCTGTACTGGCTAAATTATCCGTCCCTACCCATCACATTTCCTTGTTTCGAGTCTCGTGGCGTTTAAATTATTCTCGTCCTGAATATAGCTGAAAAATTGCTCGCTGGACGTTAAACACCAATCAATCAATCAATCATGTAAATTATTAAGTATTCATAATTTAAATATAATAATATTATTGGTCTATTACAGGAGTTAGGCGTTGCACATACCTTAGATGTGGAAGCCGAAGTGGTAGACCTGTGAGATGTTCTAGCGCATACATAAAAGGAAACATTAATGCAATTAAAGTAGTCAGACGCTATAGCAGTGTGAAATGCAAAAGTGGGCGACATTACGTGTTACACCCTCGTAACAAAAAAGTACTAATTATCAGAAGAAGATGCGATGCAAAGTTTAAAGTTTGCTTTACTTTAGGTGAGTATTAGTATCTAAGGTACATAATTAATTTATATACAATTTCATTTTATCTCGATTGGGGTGACGGCGGATAAAATAATATAATTATGTTTTATAAGCTATATGATATGCTCAATGTTTACTTTGTGTGCGGGTACAGCTTACCTTGATTACGGGGAGTACCAGTTAACACTGATCTGTTCGAAATCAGGATAATGTGTCCGAATGGGGCGATCTGTCTCTCCGCGGACTGTTGTGTCAGTGAGCTAGCACTATCAAAAATCCTCAAACAGTGACAACACCGGAACCACTTTGCGCCTTTGGTGTCCATTAGGTTTCTTGACACTTAATTTGTGTACATTCGTCGCTTAGCGCTTACTACGTCACTGGACACAGGTAAACTTAGATTATTTATGTCCTTTGGTTTACACTGGACACAGGTAGACTTAAATTATTTATGTCCTTTGGTTTACACTGGAAACAGGTAAACTTATATTATTTATGTCCGTGGGTATACACTGGACACAGGTAAACTTAGATTATTTAAGTCCTTTGGTTTATACTGGACACAGGTAAACTTAGATTATCTATCTCCTTTGGTTTACACTGGAAACAGGTAAACTTAGATTATTTATGTCCTTTGGTATACACTGGACACAGGTAAACTTAGATTATTTATGTCATTTGGTTTACACTGAACACAGGTAAACTTAGATTATTGATGTCCTTAGGTTTACACTGGACACAGGTAAGCTTAGATTATTTATGTCCTTTGGTATACACTGGAGACAGGTAAACTTAGATTATTTATGTCCTTTGGTTTACACTGGACACAGGTAAACTTAGATTATTTATGTCTTTTGGTTTACACTGGACACAGGTAAGCTTAGATTATTTATGTCCTTTGGTTTACACTGGACACAGGTAAACTTAGATTATTTATGTCCTTTGGTTCACACCTGACACAGGTAAACTTAGGCCGTGTTCACACCAAACACCGTGTACTGTACACTGGTTTACAACCCATTTAATTTACTGAAAATTGGTTTCACATTAAATTTGTTCCCACCTGTACACAAAGTTTAAATACTTGTACACGTACATTGTTCACATGACTAAACTACATGTAATTTAAATGTACACAGCATAAGAGCGGGTTGGTAAAGTTGTGGTTATATTTTTTTCAATGATGAAAGCAGTGCTTCTTATTTGGAGTTTATTGAGAATCTTGCAAATGTCAAGAGTGCAAAGTAGAGACCGGAGACGGAAACTGCGTCATCGGAGACGGAAAAGAAGGCTCGATATGTTTAGGATGTATCAACAACGCAGGAGAACTGCATTCTTAACATTTATGTTTCTTTCCTACGGCTTAGCACCGAAAAGAAGCATTCTTTTAGCAATAACAACGGAGAGAAGAAATCGCGGAAACGAGCGTCAACAGAGGATTTGATGTCGTCATTTTTATTGCTGTGGTCACTTATTGTGATAGGTTGGTGCATTTGTTGCATTTCCCCATATTCGTCCTTTTTTCTAAATATGAACGTACAGACTTTTGCTTTTTGTCTATGCAGACTTTCCCTCTTTGATATTGTTCTTAGTTTTGTTGTCACAATTATTTAAACAAGATACGGATCAACAATGGCACAATGTCATAAACAGTAAGTAACTAAAGCAAATTTTGACAACACGGACTTCCCTTAAAAACAATTATCTAAACAAGATGCGGATCAACAAAGATTGTTTTCGGTCCCAAAATAAATATTGGACAATAAAAAAGAGATTGAATTTCGTGGCCCGATTTGTTGTAAAAATCATTTGTATGTATTAAGGTCTCACCAGAACTTTTCCTTCCAGAGTCAATAAGGCATGGTGGTGCTGTGCTTGCCCTCGTCCCCAAAACGTCATCAAGTTCGTCGAAAAATGGGATGGTTTTAGGGGCGGCTCCACTCTCTTTATTAGCCTTGACGACTTTTCGGTACTTTGTGGTGAAAGTAAGAATTCCGACCTCGCACTGCTTCCCAGTTCTGTTTAATCCTTTTATTCGGAGCTGGGCTGATATGTCCTCCCATATTGGCTTTTTCCGGCACATACTGCTGAATTGTTTTTGGATATGGTCCTGTCTCCAAAGGTCAATAAGGGCTCCAGTTTCTGGGTGCGTCCAATCAATTCGGGAAGACATTTTCAAATGAATCGTGACTGTGTGGATTTTTATAGGTATAAATGGGGGCTTTAAGGTTGTTTTAATTGTTTAAATATTTTGAGTTAAAATTTTTTTTTCCGATTCATTGTATGGTATACAAATCATAAATGATATTATACTAAATAATTTCATTCCATAAATGAATTTTATGCAGACATTCATAACAAATACGGCATTAATAATATTTAGTTTTGTGTATTTTGTGTACATTAAACCTGCACAAGGCCTACATCTACTATCGATTACGTGTAGGGAAGAATTGATTTAAACTACATGTAAACATCTATTTTTATCATTGGGAACGCTAGTTAGTTTAGTTTACGTGTAAACGACACTGACATTACACTAAATGTAGCCCGGTGTGAACACGGCTTTAGATTATTTATGTCCTTTGGTTTATACTGGACACAGGTAAACTTAGATTATTTATGTCGTTTGGTTTATACTGGACACAGGTAAACTTAGATTATTTATGTCGTTTGGTTTATACTAGACACAGGTAAACTTAGATTATTTATGTCCTTTGGTTTATACTGGACACAGGTAAACTTAAATCATTTATGTCCTTTAGTTTATACTGGACACAGGTAAACTTAGATTATTTATGTCCTTTGGTTTATACTGGACACAGGTAAACTTAGATTATTTATGTCGTTTGGTTTACACTGGACACAGGTAAACTTAAATTATTTATGTCCTTTGGTTTACACTGGACACAGGTAAACTTAGATTATTTATGTCCTCTGGTTTACACCTGACAAAGGTAAACTTAGATTATTTATGTCCTTTGGTTTACTTGCTTCCAAAGACGTTTAAATTATTCAACTTTCTAATCGTTTGATTGTGAACGTATCTGATAAAGGTTATTCCAGAAGCGCGTCGTCTGCACTTAATTATATATCTATTTATTTCTATGAAATAGTTAATAAAGACGGTTATTATATAGATAGGTGTGATTTATGGGGATTTATCCCTGAAATAAATTCCGGTATCTCACATGTGAGATATCAATTTTTGCCCGCAGGAACTACTTTTGCACAACTATAAGTGTGGTTGTTACGTCCCTTGTTGTGTTATGGTGAATACACATACGATTGTAAACTGAAAACAATCCGCGAAATGTTTTTGACGACTTTGGCACATCACCAACATGACGTCATTGACGTCATATGAAGACTTCCGGCTACTTATTACTACTGATGGTGCTAATGAACAATGAAAACAGCTAGATATGTCAGATAAATATATATATACTTGTATATATGATATGTTTTTCGAGAATGAATTTCTTATATAAAGCAATGCCACATCGAAGGCGAAGCCTGATATCTTAGATGCTATGAGAAATCCATTTCGAGCAAAACTTATCAATGTTTATCGTGGATGACGTCATCAGTGACGTCATTATAGCGTCATATTAAACAAAGCAGCGATATGAGCATATTATCGCGTGTAAAGATCAAAGGGGAAATGTACAAGTCATCAATAAATGTTGTAAATGATACTTTTAATTAGAAGTATACCTCTGATTAGTGGGACACATGCAATGGCGTAGCTTGCATTGCGGCAACAGAGGAAGTTGCCACGGTAAAAAAAATCACCAATTAAATTAGGATTTTCATTTTTCTTTTTAGAAAAAACCGGCATGTTCAGTTGTAATAGAAGAATCAAATTTGTATTGTAATTTGATTCAAAAAGGCCATACCTACTGGTTTTAAAACGAAAATATGTGTTTTCCTGACTTAAATGTCAGTGGCTTTCCTGGGGCTGTACACCCCAGACCCACAGCCTCGGTAATATTGATCCCAAGCTATGCCCGTGACATGTATACAGCACCGTATATTACAAATACTCAGAATGGTACAAATGTTTATTTAGAATAACTACCCCTTTACATCTGGGGCACACACAGGTGGGGCACATGTATATGCAGTACGTCTAAAATATCATTATGTACATTTTACCATATAAAATAAAAATAGATATTTGTTTAGGTAATACATTAAAAATATATTTCAATAAATATTTAAAACACTTGATCGGAGAACATCAATCGTTTTTAATGAGTAGATGGAGTATAGCCGCTACAAAGGACTAGATTTTTCGTTCCTACCAATCTGTCTATGATTTTCCAGTGGCAGTCGAACGTCGTCCACCCGGTTGACCCACCCCTTCCCTCATTTAAATATAGTTTTTTGTATTCCATCATTGAACTTGTTCTCGTCCTGTGTATAACTGAAATTTTACTCACTGAACGTTGAGCAGTTATCAATCAACTACAGTATCAGATGTGTATGCACATGACGACGTCAGTCACGTGATAATAACAAAAATTGTTCAAGCCGTGATATAGCTGAAATGTTGCTAATGTTGGCGTAAAACACCATTCAATCTATCAATGATCATCATAAATTTATTTACTCAAACAAATGTTTTTTCAGAAAGCTAAACACCTGTTGTATTTTGTAGCTTCAGATCCATACGAGTGTTACTATTACAAATCCTACCAGAGAAGACTAATACGAAGAAGGTGGACGACATACAAGGCCGTGTGCAAAGAAAATTCCGGAATTTACCGAACACGATTGCTTCATTACCGTCTAGGTTGCGGACACTGTCGTTGTTGCAAAAGGAGAGGTAAACTATCATTCGGAACATTATTCTACAGTCACGTTTTGACCAAATAAACTGATATCTGAAAACGTTTCTTCTGCATAAAACTATTAACAAGCGCGTACATGTATTGTATATCTTGCGCTTTGTGAGACAAAATTAGATTTCTATGCTTCATTAATTTTGCAAGTCATCACCCATGAAAATTCATTAATTTTATAAGTCAGTGCCCATGAAACTTCATTAATTTTGTAAGTCATTGCCAATGAAACTTCATTAATTTTGTATGTTTTTACGCATGAAACTTCATTAATTTTGTGATTCATACCCCATGAACTTCATTAATTTTGTGATTCATACCCCATGAAACTTCAATAATTATGTGATTCCTTACCCATAAAACTTTATTAATTTTGTACGTCATCACCCATGAAGATTCATGAATTTTGTAATTCATTGACCATGAAAATTCATTAGTTTTGTAATTCATTACCGGAGAAAATTAATTAAATTTACAAGGCATTACCCATGAAAATTCATTAATTGTGTAAGTTATTACCCAAGACACTTCATTAATTGTGTAAGTCATTACCAATGAAACGTCATTAATTTTGTAAGTCTTTGACCATGAAACTTCATTAATGTAGTAAGTCATTACCGATTAATCTTTATTAATTGTGTCAGTCATTACTCATGAAACTTCATTTATTGTGTAAGTCATTGCCCATGAAACTTCATAAATTTTGTACGTCATTACCTATGAAACTTCATTAATTTTGTATGTTTTTACGCATGAAACTTCATTAATTTTGTGATTCATACCCCATGAAACTTCATTAATTTTGTGATTCATACTCCATGAAACTTCAATAATTTTGTGATTCCTTACCCATAAAACTTCATTCATTTTGTACGTCATCACCCATGAAAATTCATGAATTTGGTAATTCATTGACCATGAAAATTCATTAGTTTTGTAATTCATTACCGATGATAATTCATTAAATTTACAAGGCATTACCCATGAAAATTCATTAATTGTGTAAGTTATTACCCAAGACACTTCATTAATTGTGTAAGTCATTACCGATGAAACTTCATTAATTTTGTAAGTCATTGACCTTGAAACTTTATTAATTGTGTAAGTGACTGACCATGCAACTTCATTAAATATGGAAGTCATTGGCCATGTAGCTTCATTAATTTTGCAAGTCATTACCGATTGAAACTTCATTAATTTTTTAAGTCATCACTCATGAAACTTCATTAATTTTGTAAGACATTGACCATCAAGCTTCATTAATTTTGTAAGTCATTACCCATGCAACTTCATTAATTGTGTAGATCATTGACCATTAAACTTCATTGATTTTGGAAGTCATTGACCATGAAACTTCATTAATTTTGTAAGTCATTACTAATGAAACTTCATTAATTTTGTAATGCATTACCCATTAAGCTTCGTTAATTTTGTACGTCATTAACGATGAAACTTCATTAATTTTGTAAGTCTTTGACCATGAAACTTCATTAATGTAGTAAGTCATTACCGATGAATCTTTATTAATTGTGTCAGTCATTACTCATCAAACTTCATTTATTGTGTAAGTCATTGCCCATGAAACTTCAAAAATTTTGTACGTCATTACCCATGAAACTTCATTAATTTTGTAATTCATTGACCATGAAACTTCAATAAGTTGGTAATTCATTACTGATGAAACAATGAAACTTCATTAATTTTGTAAGTTATTGACCATGAAACTTCATTAATTGTTCAAGTCATTACCGATGCAACTTCATTAAATTTACAAGGCATTACCCATGAAACTTCATTAATAGTGTAAGTTATTACCCATGAAACTTCATTAATTTTGTAAGTCATTATCCATGAAACTTCATCAATTTTGTAAGTCATTGACCTTGAAGCTTTATTAATTTTGTATGTGACTGACCATGAAACTTCATTAAATGTGGAAGTCATTGACCATGAAGCTTCATTAATTTTGTAAATCATTACTAATGAAACGTCATTAATTTTGTAAGTCATTTAGCCATGCAGCTTCATTTCAGGAAGAAGAGTTAGGCGTTGCATATACCTTAGATGTAAAAGTAGAAGTGGTAGACCTCTGAGATGTTCTAGCAAACGTATTAAGGGAAACATTAATTCAATTAAAGTAGTTAGACGCTATAGCCGTGTAACATGCAGAAAGGGGATACATTACAAGGTATTCCGTCGTAACAGAAGAATAATAATCATCAGAAGAAAATGCATTGCAAAGTTTAAAGTTTGCTTTACTGTAGGTGGGTATTAGTATATAAGGTTCATATTTAGTTTATATACAATTTCGACTTATTTTGTTTGGGGGGCGGACGGCGGATAAAATAATATCATTATGTTTTATAAGCTATATGATATGCTCAATGTTTACTTTGTGTGCGGATACAGCTTACCTTGATTAAGAGGAGTACGAACTAACACTGGTTGGTTCGAAATCAGGATAATGTGTCCGAATGGGGAGATCTGTCTTTCCTCGGACTGTTGTGTCAGTGAGCTAGCACTATCAAAAATCCCCAAACAGTGACAACCCCAGACCCACTGTGAATCGTTGGTGTGCATGAGGTTTCTCGACACTTCGTCATTTAACGCTTACTACGCCACTGGACACAGGTAAGCCTAGATTATTTATGTCCTTTGGTTTACACTGGACACAGGTAAGCTTAAATCATTTATGTTCTTTGGTTCACACTGGACACATGTAAGCTCAGATTATATATGTCCTTTGGTTTACACTGGACACAGGTAAACTTAGATTATTTATGTCCTTTGGTTTACACTGGACACATGTAAGCTCAGATTATTTATGTTCTTTGGTTTACACTGGACACAGGTAAACTTAGATTATTTATGTCCTTTGGTTTACACTGGACACAGGAAAACTTAGATTATTTATGTCCTTTGGTTTACACTGGACACAGGTAATCTTAGATTATTTATGTCCTTTGGTTTACATTCTTCCAAAGACGTTTAAATTATTCAACTTTCTAATCGTTTGATTGTGAACGTATCTGATAAAGGTTATTCCAGAAGCGCGTCGTCTGCACTTAATTATATATCTATTTATTTCTATGAAATGATTAATAAAAACGGTTATTATATAGATAGGTGTGATTTATGGGGATTTATCCGTGAAATAAATTCCGGTATCTCACATGTGAGATATCAGTTTTTTTCCCGGCGGAACTACTTTTGCGCAATAATAAGTGTGGTGGTTATGTGCCTTGTTCTGTTTTGGTGAATACACATACGTTTGTAAGCTGGAAACAATCCGCGAAAGGTTTTTGACGACTTTGGCACATAATCAACATGACGTTATTGACGTCATATGAAGACTTCCGGCTACTTATTACTACTGATGGTGCTAATGAACAATAAAACAACTAGATAGTCCAGTCAATCTACGGAAAACATCAACATAATTGCAACAGAAATAGTTTTTTGATTTTTTGGAAGTTAATAGGTTGCAAAACAACATACTAAAAGTCTACCAAAATCTACCTGGTGCGACTTCATGAAATAAGGCTTTTAAAAAATACAAAAGTTCGACTTATTTTAACTGCGCCAATAGGCGTCCATACCTACAAGGGGAGATAATCAAGATAATGGAAATAAAGCTTTCAACCCGCGAACGTAAGAAAAAAATCTTCTTACAGGCATAAACTGTTAGTTATTTATTTAAAAACAATTATGCAGATGAGAGAATATTATTTAAAATTGCTATGTATAACCAAACATAATGTTAATATGTCTGACAGCAGCAACACCTGGCGCTGAAAAAAATCGTGAATCCTTACAAACAAGTACGCAAATATATTTGTCCATTTACATCATTTTAAACAGTAATCGTGTTGCATTGTTACATATTTTACTCTTATAAACATTTTAATATACATCCATAATCTGTTGATTGTAGAAATTCGATATTTAATGACAATAAAAAATACGTTTCCGGTTTGATTGAAAAAAAAGCTATGGAGTTCCAGTTAAACAATAACATAGCCAAATATTCTGCTTTTCTATGTTTTTTCAGATATACGACAAATTAAGTTAAAAATTGCATTTTTAAAATTTGTTTTGTGACTTTACAAATGATTTCCATTTTTAAAACCCTAAAATAATAGTATATAACATGTATTACAATCTTTTTAGTGAGGTTCGTATTACTCAATCTTTAGTTTTCTGTGTATATGTTTTTGTCCTTTTTCATTTGGCCATTGCATTGTATGTCCTTCTTAGCTCTACGGCTTCTTCAAACTCTTATTAATATCGTAGTCTCCAAATGTTGAGCAAATTTGACTTTCCAATAACAAATGTGATACTCCAAAATATTAATTGTATCCTAAATTTCATTTCAAAGATGTCATAAAAAGTTATCGTTACAAAAGATTTAAGTCCGTAAAGTAGGTAAGTATTTGTAAGTAAGTAAATTTTATTTAAAATCGGCAAATATATATACAAATCAACATGACAAACATGAGCTCTGAGGAGCTCTTTGACCGACTGATATTTTAAAACAAAACAGCAAAGGTATAACAAAACAAACACATACAGATTTGCGGTCGTCATCACAATCTGATTGACTGTTACTAAATATCAATATCTCAAATGACAATGTATCTTTTACTTTTTACGTAGACTTTTTCTTTGCTCTATCACTGTTAAGACTTTAGCCAATCTTGACTGTATGAGTAACATGGCGGGTGTCTTATAAGATGCAAAAACTGCTTATCCTTCGGGAGCACCTGAGCCACTCCGGGATTCTTTTTTGTGAGATCCGTGAGTTTTATGTGTTGCCCTTGTATGGGTCTTTACATCCAATTGTTTGTAATGTAGGGGGGGGGTCTCATGTCATATTGTGTTGTTTGTGTTTGTTTGCTATAGTGATGTCTAATATTTTGTCCTATCTTATGTAATTATGTTCTAGGTTCCGTGTTGTGATGTCCGCCGCGAATTACGCATGAATGCGATCTTCGGTCATTACCGCTTGCTTTGTAGGAGGTCTCATGTCTTATTTATGTTATTATTCCTGTTTGTCGCGTATAGTGAGGTCCAAATACGCATTGGAAATAGACAATAGACAATAGATTTATTAGCACAAACACAGTTACAGTAACTGACAAAGGCCCAATATAATAAGGAGATACCGATTTATAAGCAACGTGGTGGGTGTCTTATAAGGGGCATGAACTGCTTATCCTTCGTGAGCACCTGGGTTGACCTCCGGTTTTTCATGGGGTCTGCTTGCGTTCCTCATCTTTTTAGCTTTCTGTGTTGTGTGTGTGTGATTTTGTTTTAGTCGTGTGTCTTGTGCATCCCATGTTGTCATTGTCTCTGATTGGCCCTTCTTTTTTCTAACGTTTATTTGGCATATGGTGATGCTTCCTATGCAGTCACTGAGGTTCACATCTGTTGACATTCTTCCATAGAAAATATTTCTTTGAAACTCTGTTGTCCACAACTACTAGTATTCCAAATTGATATTTTTCAAGTAGTTCAAGAATATTCACTAAGGATTATATATAACCTGAGGCATTAGCCAATACAAAAATCGTGTGACTATTTTCATGTAACTTTCGTGAATTTCGTTGGTGTATAGTTATCGCCAGGTATCTGTTTTTATTTTCGTAACCTTTTTCCAAGAAATTAATTCTAAAGAATGTTATTTGGTATTATGTAAGCAATATACGACCACCCGTGACGATGTGACAAGGATTTCATCAATCTGCAGATATTGAAATAATTTAAATTGTTCGAAGTGCATGGCTTTCAGTAGACGTGTGTCACCTCGCCTTTAAAGAAAAATGTATATCTCCAGACAATAAGATAATTCTACATTCCTAAAATATTTGGTCATAACTCTGAGAAAAAGTTATCATATTATTATTTCATTGATACTACTTTGTACATATTTCATCCCTGTTCAGACAAATGTAAGCTTCAGTTATCTGAACCCTTCAGTATTTATCCGAAACCCCTCTTTTTTTCTCAATATTTCTTGTTCTTTAATAAGCGTAATATCCCCAATATCAAAATCACATCAGTCTTTATAACCTATTTTTATTGTTACATTTTGTATTTATCAGAGTGATGCAATTATTCACAGAATATGTAAAAATAGGAAATCATAAAAAAAATATAACTTGATAATTTTGGAAATATATTAATTTTTGCGTGAAAAAAAAGTGATTTTTTTTAGTAAATGAATTTCAGCTGGTTTGAAGGTAGTGAAATACGATTATACATGTACTATGGTGAAATTACGATTGTCTTGGTGAAAAGGGGTATAGTGCAAAATGTAATCAACTCTTTGCACAATCATTTATAACCAAGTGATTTCAAACCAATGCACAATTGTTAAAGAAATATTGAGGATATGCAATTGACTTTTGATGATGATTAATTAGAAAAGTTTGAAAACTTAGTACATGTATTTGGCTAACAAACGGACCTCAGATTAAAGCGTCCGAATATGACATACGTTTGTTATGATGCTATTCGACCTGTACAATTCATTAGATGCTCACTTAAAATGGTATCTTACCACTCTAACAGGAGATGGCTATGTAAGACCTATTTCTATACCATGGGTACCGTAAGAGGTTTCAACTCATGAGGTCTTGCAGAGATTGTGTTTCCTACCTTAATTTTATTAACAGAAGCTTCAGGTTTTTGCTCAAAAAGACTAGATAAATATTTTTGACAATCAATGTGAATACATCATCAAGAAAATCATGCTGACCTTTCGGAGCATCTGATGCCTCCTTTTTGATTCAGAGTTAATGGTGCTCATGTGTGTTCTGATGGTAGTTTGGTGTTTGATAAGTGTATGCTGTGTTTTATCCGACAATTGACTGATTTTGAGTACTAATTAAGGAGTCAAATAAACTTCAATGTTATTTATCCATGGACATGATAAAGATTTTTTGGTACCTCATTCATGTAGAGCGACAATAAGAAACGGTACGAGTAAACGCTCGCCTTTCTACCTGTTTCTAAATTTGGTATTAAATGTATATAAATTTTATATTTTCCGACTATATACCTATATCTGAGTCCTATGGTTTCGAAGTAGTTGACTTAAAAAATGATTAGCGGTGAAATTTGTGGAAATAGTAAAGATCCAGCGTTACCAACGGATCGAACTGCATATTGTACTTTCACCATGGATTTGTCATACATGATCTGTTGATAATTATATGGTGTCATCTTACTTATTTCTAAGACTACAGACAAAGTTAATCTTTCTTATTTAAGCCCAGCTTCATTCAGCATAATGTGGACTATAACTTTAATAAAACAGGCGTGACAATTTAGACATTGTGCGGGTGAAATCATTTAAAGTTGAGAATATAATATTATCACAGTATTCACCCTTTTTCCCACAAAAATTATAGTTTTTGGCACAAAATATATGCCATTATTTTCTAAAACGTGCTTTATCATTTAATTAATTCAAATAGTTTACTAGTATTTATTTAAGCATTTTACTAGCTCAATATGCGTCCCATCAAGACAAGAAAAAAAGTACTCAATTTTTTGCATTTTGTCATAAAATCTAAAATTTTTATCTCAAAATTTCTTCAATTTTAATATGAAAATGTGATTTCTTCACTTTAATTATTTCAATATAACCTTTAAGCAAACTTTGAACAAATTTATATGACTGTTATCTCACCGATTTGGAAAATAAATACTTTTTCCAGTTTTCCTCACTTTTTCAATAAAAAATATAGATTTTGCCCCAAAATAAACTTGACTATAACAGAATTCTATTTTTTTCAATTCTAATACTTAACATTATTTTTTTAACTACATATTTGTTAATCTATGGTAATTGTTATCATTGTGGTATTAAAAATAAAATATTTTTCCAGTTTTCAGCGATTTTATATGAAAAACACAGATTTTGCCAAAATTTACCATTTTGCACCAATGCAATCATGGTAGACTTTTAGTATGTGATTTGTGATGGTTTTCTGGTGTTAAAACAAGTGCAATACTTTCTGATGCAATTTTGTTGATGTTTTGTCATTTTAGCAATAGATTGACTGGACTAATATGTCAGATAAATATATATCATTATACAAATATATATATGATATGTTTTTCGAGAATGAATTTCTTATATAAAGCAATGTTACATCGAAGGCGAAGCCTGCGATTTGAGATGCTATGAGAAATCCATTTCGAGCAAAACTTATCAATATTTATTGAGGATTACGTCATCAGTGACGTCATTATAGCGTCACATTAAAAAAAAGCGACATGAACATATCTTGTGGTTGGGATTATGGTGTTCAACATCACTTTCAAAGCTATATCGTCGTGGTAAGTTTTATTGGTGGAGGAAACCGGAGAAAACCACCGACCTGTCGCAAGTCACTGACAAACTTTTTGGCATAATGTTGTATCGAATACCTCTCGTCATGACCGCAATTCGAACACTCAACTTTTGTAGAAATATACACTGATTACACAGGTAGTTGTTAATCAAACGACCACACGACCACGAAGGCCCATGCCTATTGTATAATATCTAAGATTGATACAATATAATTGTTATGACAGCTAACGATTAGGTCACTAATTTTGCGGATGTACGTCACATAATTTTCTAGACACAAATTGGGTCAAAGCATATGCAGCCATCAATGACACTGCGGACATTTGATGATAGGAGAGTCACGTGAT
>MJUT01063358.1:1264791-1275607 GCA_002080005.1 Gigantidas platifrons
ACCACAATATAATTGAGATATTGTTGAAAGATGTGATAAAGATCATAGACCAACCATACCAAGCAGCAAATGTTAAAAGTCTAAATTGTAATAAAACACCCACCCACACAAAACCACACACCCATCCATACCCCCTCACACACACTCCCACCCTCCGACCCACCCACCTTTTCCTGGCCGTTTCGACTAATATTCTAATCGGGAAAATCGAACATATATTTTGAGGTGGAAGTCAATAATGGAAATGCATTGCATAACACACTACAATAACATTCATGTTTACAGTATTTGTTCATTATAGGCTATTAGACAGTGGTGTAAATATAGATTCTCCTTCAGTTGCCCGTGGGTTACGATATTTCTCCACTCAAGAGAGTCAAATTAAAATTTTAACCACAAGCAGTCATTATTCAACACGAACTTTATTTCAAAAGCGTTCAAACGAGTCAAACGCGGGGAAAGGCACGAGATAATTTAATCCTCTAGAGGATTACAGATTTTCTACCATTGGTTCATCGCTGCTAAAACGCCGTAATAATGGGAGAATTCACTTTCTTACATTTTCCAATATGATGGCATCCCCACTTTTATATGTTTGTTTTTATCTTATGAAGAACTATTTTATGTTCGGATGAACGTTGCAAAGGAGAGCACACATACAATGTAATGTATGTAATTCTTCCACAAAGTATTATTCATTGGTAAATTTGGTGTCGAACTCCACCAATTTCATGTATTTTAGTCATTTTACATAGATTGTTAAGGCCAGTGTAAGGGTTTTCCGCCTCAGATTTGCATACAATCCAGGACACAGGCGCTCGGGTATACTCTGTGATTTTCGTTATTTCATTAAAATTAAATATTTTCCCTTTTAGTGCCTCTATTCAAACCTTCTCTACGCAGAATCACCTAATTTTGACGTATTTTACACATTTTGATACAACCAATTTTTTCTATAAATACTATAATATCCACAAGGCCAGCAACTCGCCGCCATTTTCTTTTTTTTTTGCTACTGGACATCATGAAATTTCACCTACCTCGGTTCAATAGTAAATTTTCCCGTGGAAAATCACTTTTTCGTCGTAAAATCCGCGGTCGTCGTTTCCTAATGTATTGTTCCGTTTATCCAATACATTAGAAGTCCATGGGATCACAATTTATTATTAAATAGTCACAATTTAGCACTGAACGTTGTGTTTTTAAATTTACTGTACCGGAAGTTTCTTCAATTGATTTAGGGGAGGTAATACTTTTTTCAAAGGGACGTAATACTTTTCCGGATGACCTCGGCTTCTATCTTTGAAACATACGAAGGAATCAAATATGTTACAAAAGCAAACTCAGACAACGCCATTTATCACGATCTGACCATCCAAATAAATATCTTGACAACAATATAGCTTCATCCTCATATATCATCACAAGTATTTAATCCAGAATTTCTCAACAACTTTTCCATATTTAAATTCAATCATATATAGAACTTTTAGTCGCCCACCAACACATATATCTACACGCCATAAACATAGTCATTTCAGTTCAACTAGCTTTCTGCTGAACATCATATATCTGCTTATTCATTATCGTCTTGTGTTCATATCATCAAGGAACATTTAAAAAAAACCCATATACCTCAAGTAATATATCATCACAGGTATTTAATCCAGAATTTCTCATGAACTTTTTCATCTTTAAATTCAATCATATATAGAACTTTTAGTCGCCCACCAAAGGCAACACATATCCATCTACATGTCATAAACATAGTCATTTCAGTTCAATTAGCTTTCTGCTGACAGCATAACATCGTATATCTGCTTATTCATAATCGTTTTGTGTTCATATCATCAAGGAACATTTTTCAAAAAAATATACCTCAAGTATAATTGATCTCATGTCAAACAACAAGCTCAGAAAGTATCTGAAAAGAAAATTGCCTGCTACAGAGGGTGAAAAACAACCAACTTAATGACAGTAAAGAGAGATATCTGTGGGAACTCTGTAATTCTGATATAGAACGTGAAATTAAATGGTGGGACTGCAGCGGCCGTACAACATCAAAAGGTTACTCTTGGCTTGTAGACAATTTAGATAGACACATTACTCGTTTAGGCAATGTCCATGTATATATTTGGTTATGTACATGCGACCTTACAACACACGACCATAGTTTCATCTCCCTATTAACAGAAAGTGACACTACGATAAAGTCTATATGTGATATATATAGGCAAATTATTGAACTAATTAGAGATAGATCAAATTGTCGTCTGACCTTTTTAGAAATACCTGTCTACTCAATTGTATAATGGAATAAACATAAGCGACATGATAAACCAAACAGTTTCAAAAACAGGACGATATTCTTATTGGCCAAGTAATAGTGCTTAACAAAAAAATCCGTGGGTTAAATTCAGAACTTAGTTACAGGGCTCCTTCTCCAATTTTTTCAACTGATATTAGTCATATACAAACAAATTCCAGATCTCACAAGACTACTATTAGAGACAATTATAACTTTAGTTTAAATAAGGACGGTATTCAACCTATTAATCACGACGTGCTACTGATTCTTTATATTCCGGTTAATTATCATCCTACCGAAGTCTTAGCAAATATTTGGCTTAAAAAGATCACACAAGATGTACAGTCTGATTGCTGGGAATAAGAACAGTAGCCAGCAGTGGGATTAATCACGATGTGCTACTGATTCTTTATATTCCGGTTAACTATAAACGTGCAACAAATACAGTGGTGTTCCTACTACATGAAGTTTATACATAGAAGAAGAAGTTACTATTGCAAACAACAAGCATGGACGAAGACCAAGAATTTTACAAGTTTTACAGGCAATTATTAGTGGTCATAACTTATTATTGACAGGTTAAGCAGGTACAGGAAAGTCATATGTGATTAAGTCGGCACTGAAACTACTAAGAAAAAGGGGTGACATGTTGAACTAACCTGCTCTACAGGGATTGCAACATCCGTCTTTAAGGAGGAAAATGCATGCACTTTACATAAATGGACAGGCTGTCAGATGGAAGATACTCCAATTATCAATTACTCCACCTTATTTCAACTGATGAAAAGTATGGAAAAGTAAAAGAAAACATTCTAAAAGTTGATTATTTGTTCATTGATGAGATTTCAATTATTATTTCAAAAACATTATTCCAAGTGGAATTTATGTGTAGATCACTAAGAGACAAAATATCACATTTTGGAGGCATAGCTGTTATTTTGAGTGGCGACATTTTCCAACTCCCCCTGTGAAAAATGAACTCTATGGAGATTTTGGTCACCATTGCTTTTCCTTGCCATGGTTCAATAAGGCATGTTCACACCACATAAATCTGGAAATCATCCACAGCAATCTGAAAACCTTCTTGTGACAGCAGTCAATGAGTTGGAACGAGGACATGTAACAGACAATACTGTTGCCTTTTTGAATTCTGTAAATCGACATTTGCCTAATGAGCAATTGCAACAGGCTATACATTTGTTTGTAAGAAATGTGGACGTTGACCTTTTCAATTATGACCGTATTAAAAAGGTTAATTCTCAGCTATATGCATTTAAATCTGAAGATGAAGAGCTGGGAGATTATTTGCATAAAATTTCAGCTCCTAAATATTTAGGTGTGAAAGTTGGCATACCTATGATGTTATTAGTAAATTGAAGCGACGATCTTGTAAATGGGAAAATTGGAACTGTTACATGTGTTGAAAATGACTGTATATACATGTACAATTTCAGAGAGGAAAAATAAAAAAATCTGCAAAAATCTTTTTACCAAGATTGACCCAGTTGATAAAATAATTTTGGCGAAAAGGTCACAATTTCCAATCAAAGTTGCATATGCAGTAACTCCTCATAAATCTCAAGGTATGAACTTAGAATATGTAGTTGTGGATTGTAATAATGCTTCCTTCCCAGGTCAAATAGGAGTAGCAGTAGGGAGAGCTAAGTCCTCAGATGGGCTAATGGTGAAACATTTAGAACTTCATTAATTAAGCCTCAACCGGATATAGTGTACAAGTTGTATGAAAACTTTTCAGTGGATGTGATGAATAATGCATGTTTTATGTTGTAAACATAAACATATTATTGATGAAAATAACAACTCTGACAGTAGCAGCATTTCTACAAATACATGTATTGGTAGCAATGACACAGAGAAAGACACATACAATTATTTTGATGAGGAAAAACGGGCTTCCAATTCAGAATTTTCAGACTTATAATCTGATATTTATGAGCTTATTGATGAAATGGAAATGCCCGACAATATATCCAAAGCTTTCAAGCAAATTTTAGAAGCCTTTTCAGATATTCCTCTACATGAAGCCACGACCAAAGTCAAGTCAGAAACTTTACAAATATTACTTGCATTCGCACAATGGCTTGATTTTCAACAAAATAGAGTAATAGAATTTAGTTCGAGTTCTTTTCCAGAAGGGAAAACAAAATTTTCTGCTAAAGACTTTAATAACTTTTTCACGGATATTAATCTTCATCTCATGATTTAGAAGTTCAACCATGGATTTAGCTGGTAGATATAAATCTGTAGATAAAAGCATAGTTTTTCAAATTTCCACCAATCTGTGCTTTAACTTGCAAAATGACATCCTGCGTGAAATAAATGACAGATCGGAGAAGAACATACCAAACACTTTAGAGAAAATTTCAATGGAAAAAGATTTACAATCGTCAGCCAGGGGAAAAATTAGATATGTGAGTGGGTTTGTTCTTGCAAGTTTGAAACGCCAAAATTCAAAGGTTCTTAGGAATGCACTCTTAGTACCGGGAAAACAAGATACAGTAAACAATACCAAAAGAAATATAGAACCTTTGGATTCAAAGTGCTCAACATACTCTGAACAATGACCTTTTCAAACAATTCATAAACATAATTTGAATTTCAAATACTTCCTAATTAGAACATGAAACTGGACAGTCTGAAATTGGAGAAGTTACCCTTTGTGATTCGTTATGCACTTTGTGTGAGAAAATTAAATCCCTGCTTAAAAGTATTATTTGCTTGTTTGTTAAAGTTTCAATGGTACAGTTCAGGAGATATTTTCTTTCTGGTCTAAAAGTGGAAAAAAACAAAGCTCTTCGAAAAAAAGGTTCTTGAAAAAAGTAAGACAAAATCAAAGCACCTAGAGTTCCTACAGAAGGACGACTCAGAAAACAAGCAGGCATTTCATCTCAGACTAAAAAGTGAACTTTTACAAGGTTTGGAAGTATTAGACAAACAATTTAAAAAAGCTGATTTGAAAAAATTATGTCATGCCTATGACATCAAAATAGCCGATACTAAGAAGAAAGCTGAATTTATTGAAGCTCTGTCTGAGAAAATTCTAAAATGTGAATCAGTTCCATACCCACAGCTACTTCAGATATTAAATAAAGTGTCAGTAACAGTGACTTCAAGCACTGAATAACCAGGACCATCTTCGTATACTATACAACCTGCACCATCTTCAGACAAGGAAAAACCAGGACCATCTTCAAGAGTAGAACACCATGAATCTACAGAAGAGCAATGTGGTCCTTCAACAAGAAGAAGAGTTTCAAGAGGGTAAGAGTTTACTAATTTTGTCAATGATCCAAAAACTTTTTCAACAACTACTTTTTTTTCTCTACAAAGTGCCATATGAAGACAAATTTTAAACATTATAATATTATTATCCTCTTAAAAAATGGGAGAACTGCACTCTCTACATAGTGTTTGATGATTTTTAGTGAAACTTTGAATTTAAATTGATGTAATGGAATTATTGAATGGAAGTTTACAGTACATGTACTATGTACAGCGCATAAATTAGTAATAAAAGGTTAGGCCACACCAAATCGATCTACCAAAAACTGGGACGAGCGAGTGAAATAATAAAAAAATATATATATCAAATCCCCAAAAATTGGGGGCAGGGGCAAACATTTGATGCGGTATAAATTTTTCGTCTTCTAAAAATGACAAAAATGATAATTTTGGAACAAAGCAAAAACATATTTCTTAAATTTTTATTTTAAAATATTCAAAATGCGGTTATTTTGAGGCGAAATTTAAGAACTAAAGATCAATTTAGTATGGCATATTACAAAATCACTGAACACAGGCAAGTACATTGTAATAGTCTTAATGAAAAGGTAAAAAGTAATTTTCCTGAACATTTAAATTAATATGGTTGTAGTCAGTATGATTTAAATGCTAGAAATGCATTAAATCAAAACATTTTTGTACTTTATGCTTCCTTATTCAATAACTTTTATGTTAGCATGACCATATAATTCCAAACTCAAGTCTAAAAAACATTTCTATCATGTGTTTTGCAGTTCAGTGCAAACAACACACAGATCAAAGATTACCTCAAAGGAAAAAAATATCCAGTAGTGGCAATGATACTGACTCAATATTCACTGTAAAACGCAACGGAAAACAAAAAACTGTGAAAAGAGGTGGCAAAAAAGAAAAGGGAAATGACGAATATCCAAAGAAAAGGAAACAGAGGAAAGCGATGGTAATTGTGGAATATGTAACTTGAAATATCTGGAAGGAGAGGATTGGAAATGCTGTGACAAGTGTTCTATTTGGTATCATAGAAACTGTGTTGGATAAGAATAATCTTCATTGTGTGAACAGTTTACTGTTTCCAATGAGGAATATTCATGCCCGCTATGTCACTAACATAGAAATTGGATTTCAAAATGAATTCTTGTACATGAAAAAAAATTAAGTGATTACTAAAATTTACATGTAACTGGCAGTTACATTGTATATACATGTGTATGAATATCATGCCTAACTATATTTACCTTGCATTTATGCTGATTTTGTGAAATTGTATCCACTGAATGGTTCTGCTCTAGGAGTGATGCCACCAGCATTGAATTTTCCTGCCCAAGGATCATAGCATTCATGGTTCGAGAGTAATTAAGATATGCTAGGTTAGTATGGTTGCCTTTGTAAAGTCCCCTTTGCTGACAGAAAAAAATTTCTATGACATCTGAATTAATTCGATTTGGCACAATAGAAGATGAATTATTTTTCACTACACAATTCATCAAAACCTATAAGTAAGGAGCATATGTCTGCAAGGGTTTGGTGGGAAATCATATGTTTTTCTTTTACCCTTATTTCAGTATTTGATAATACTGATTTTTCCCAATTATGAAACCATTTAAGTACTGCTTTGTTTTGTACAAGTCTGCCATCACCAACATTTGTAATGGGGCGATGATCTCTAAAATTTTCTATTAATATGCTTGTATGTTCAATCAGCGCAATTGTTGCTGTTAAGTCATTCTGAGCTTTTTCACAAAGATTATCAGCATATGTCTTGAGAAGGTGAAGCAGGTCCTTATTCAAAGCTTCCTCTGCCAATTTGTTTCTTATTTTGGCCTCACTTGATAGATGAAAATGTTTTTGACTCAATTTGTGGTGAATAGGAAAAGGGTCGTTTGAAATATCCCACATGTATGAACTCTTTAAATGTTCCCAATATATATAAATACCATTATGGTAACGATGTCTTTTGTACGTGTCCTGTTTACCACTCTTGAGCATATAGTTTCTTATCTTTTTCATAATGTGCGAATAATCCATAATGACATATATATCTGAGTTGAAGATGAAAAGACATTATGTACTCTCATAGTAGAGACACTTGCATAATTAAAATTCCCAAGACGAATCTTTGCAAAGTTCCTTTTGGTCTGAGCCCCATCCATACTAATGTATTTTATTTTAAATCCAAAGATAAGAAGCAGATTTATAATTTTCCAGAATAAAACATTCAGTTCAGATACTGTAGCTTGTTTCGTAAGGAAATGAAATAACGGAAACCCAGTGAAGCCTATAAATACATACTGTAATACATGAGTTGCAAGAATTATTTCCTTTTTACCGCTGTTAATTTCGTCCATGAATCTGGATTCATCTGAAATATCAGTAAATCCAACCAAATATGTTCTCTAATTTTTTTAATAGAATTGTAAATCACTTTGGATTGACATTTCATCGGGAATTAGTCCTTCATATCGCTCTGGTGGAATATTTTTGTGCATCGCTTCATTTTACATCCAGTGAAGAAGTCCTTTGTTTAATCCAGCCTTTTGATGTATTTTATTTTCATATATTTGGAGGAGTTTTTGAGAAGGTAAAACAAGAAAACCACTTTCTCTCAGGTCTGCATAGCATGTTGGACTTCGACACCATGATGTAAGACATAGACGTATTATGTTTGTATCCCAACGTCTGCCATTTGGATGACTAGACAATGCTTTTTTCTGAGACATAAGAAATTCTAGAATTTTAGGAGGACAGTCTTTACTGACTTCGTTAAAAATTACCTGCATGTCACTATTATCAGCCTCTGTCAGTGTTATATGTGTATTTGAAACAGAAGTATGGTCATGATGGTCAGTCTGAAAACTAGTTTTAGATGGCTTTGCCTGACAACTTGAACTTTTATCGTTAACATTTTTTATATCTGCAAGCTGAGGCCCCTCCTGCTGTACCTTCACATTTTGAACTCTCACATGTTTTGTCTACATCTGATTTCTGGGCTTTCCTTTTACCAATATAATTATGGTTCAATCTTGATGAAGATGGCTTTGCCTGACAAGCACTTTTATCAATAGTGTGTGTTATATCTGCAAGACGTCGTTTATATGTACCCTCAGACTTTGAATTGTCACAGATATTTTCCACATTTGATTTTCGTGCTTTCTTGTAACCAATATAGCTATGGTAAATTAGAATTTTTGACATTGATAGCTCAGTCATGTCAGTTTTATATGAGCCACTGCTTCTATTCCAGGGCACCTATACAGACAAGGCAGATGTTCACACTAAGATGTGTCCTGAAGTTCAAAACTCGATTACAATTCAACAAATGGTTCTTGTGGAATTTTCCTCTTTCAATGTGGTAAATATTTCTTTTATTATATCATCTTTATAGTCACTTGAAAATTTGTGCTCTGAATCTAAACCATGACATACCCTTAAAGTCCTTATCCCGTCCAAAATTCCTACAATACTGTTTGTTTCTAGTTTAAGGCAATTATTCATGCCAAATTGTTGTGGTTTTATTTCAGTTCTTTCATAAAGACTTACAAACCACTGTAAATTCCTTTGAAAATGTATTTCAATAATGACCTTGTTAAAATTGATCATACAGTTGAAAATGTGACCCAGTGTGACACTATCTGCTCTTTCATTCATAACGAAAAAGTCCTTTGCAAAGTGAGATATATCTTTAAATTCAATGTTAGCTGGAATATGAACACTTCTTAGCCAAGATATTCCCTGATATATGACAGCTTTGGTTGTCCAGACATCTTTACACCTTTTGTGCACAACTACATTTGGGAAAACCTTTTGAATGATTCTTCCCATGGCAGGACTCTTGCATGTATCTACTGCCTTACAAATTTCATCTGATGACAACTGGTTTTTTGGTGCTGGCTCTATATTTTCTTGTAGCCTGGAAATGAAATTAAGCAAATCTAGTACCATGGCAGGAACAAATATGAACTCGGACGTAAAACTTAACCACAGTCGATGAAGTATAAAATATGGGTCGCAGTGACCTAATTTTGCATGGATGCAGATCTACTAGCCAAGATGCAATTCTCAAAATCCAAAGTTTTTGACAAAAAACAGATTTTCCCCCAAACCAATGTAAGGATGTTACTTTATTTATTTTTTATTATTGGTGTTTTAATGCTACATTCAACAATATTTCAGCTATATCATGACAACCAGTTTTAATGGTGGGGGAAGCCGGAGTACCCTGAGAGAATCACCGACCACGGGCAAGCAACTGGAAAACTTTATCACTTGCGGCTGCGAGTCGAGTGCACCCTTTTCTGCAATTTACAAAGCCGGCCATGAACCCACGCCGTATTGGTGATATGCTTGTATGAGTTATTAGATCCAACGACCTAGCTAATTTTTTTCAGAGCCTTCCTCAGTCAAAATATTATTTTCTCATGAGAAGGAAAGCATAAATTATTTTACCTATCGTGTGGATCAGAAAAAAACATTTTTCCATAAAAACAATACATTGACTACTCAAATTCAGCAGTGCAATATTTCTTTTCTAGCCGGTGATAGCTACAATGCAAAATCTAATTTTTTTTTCGGTCAGCTAGGGCATTAAAATATTTGTTTTAAAAAAATCCCATCCCCCGCCCCCCTAGGTAAGAAAATGGTTGTTGTCTAAGCAAGGTTCAATTCTCAAAAACCACAGTTTTTGACAAAAAAAAAAACAGATTTGAAATGACTTACATAACACATACTATGGATGTTTTGGTTGAAGCATTGTTAACAGGGGACGATCTAGGGTTTTGGAAGAGGGTGTGCGTTCATCTAAGAACCAGGAAAAAATAGAATTTCATTTAAGTGTTTTTATTTTTTCTCACCAAAAGGGGGAGGCGTATACTATCTATGCCCCTAATTGTGTCACTGGTTAAAGTTCAGGTTGCTTTGCCAATAGCTAAATGCAAAATATTTTTGATAAATATAATGATTTTCCTACATACAAAATTAACTAAAGGCTGATAGCCAATATATATCCTTTTTCAGCTTTGAGAGAGGAACCACAATTTTTTTTTGCTCATTACAAAATATTTTTTTGCAATTGAATAGCTCATTCGATCATGATGTTGGTATTTCAGTTTTTACACTATATTGTCCTTTCTATTAATTTTAGTTAAGAAACAAAAATATCCCGTTTCAACTTGATTATTAGTAGGCCATGGGCTGAGATAGCCTACCGTGCACCCCCCCCCCACACCCCCC
>MJUT01063358.1:1293378-1305913 GCA_002080005.1 Gigantidas platifrons
AGTATAATCTTACATACCAAGAAAGACGGCATCTAAGCGATCTAAAAAGGGATGACACAATTATCATCCACAAAGCAGATAAAAACAATGTAACAGTTATTCAAAACTTGTCAGACTACTTAATGGAAGCTGATAGACAACTGAATGACAATATTCACTATGAACAAATAGATGAAATAAATCTTGAAAACACTCAGGCAAAAGTTAATGAAATAATCAACAAAATGCAAAATGAAAACTGTATAGATGAGATATCATTCAAATACATCAAGAATGAACAAGGGTATGTTAAAAAACCTTTTGCATATTTTCTTCCAAAAATTCATAAACTGGAAAGTGAAATACTACACACTATTGAAAATGAAGACAAACAAGTTACCAGTATAAATGTCCCTGGTAGACCCATTATATCGCAATGTAATGGACCATTAGAAAGAATGGTAAGATATATAGATTACTTCTTGCTTCCTTTAGTGAAAACCCAGCCGACATACATATCGGATACTGGTGACCTGATCAGGTCAATTGAAAATTGTACATTTGACAATAATGTGCTGCTGGTTACTTATGATATTACATCATTATACACTAACCTCAGATTTGAGGAAATAGCGCAAGCTATACAAAATACGCTTGATGAACATGTAGACATTGAATACCCGATAATAAAACCTGAAAATAAATTTCTGGTTGAAATAACTAAACTCATCCTCTCCAATAACGAGTTTACCTTTCATGGTAAGTTATATCGACAAATTATTGGAGCATCAATGGGGGCAGTCGCTTCCCCTGAAATATGTGACATTGCTATCTATAACCATATAAATACTATCCTCGAAAACTCTCCAATTAGGGAAAATATTCTTTTCCATAAAAGAATGAGAGACGATGGAATATTAATTGTAAAAGCCAAACAAACAGAGATAAATTCTCTTTTTGAAAATGCAAATAGACAACATGACTTGTTGAAGTGCACTTATGAATGCAATAACCATTCTACAACATTTCTGGATCTAGAAATCTATAAAGGCAACCGCTTTGAAAAAACAAATATTTTAGATCTAAAATGCTTTACTAAAAATACTGAAAAATTCCAGTATTTACATAAATATTCGAACCATCCAAGTTCCAATTTCAAATCCTTTATTAAAGGTGAAGGTATTCGTATACTGAGAAACACTAGTAATGAAATTGAATTTCATAAGAGAATAAAACTATTTACAGAAAAACTGAAAGTAAGAGGATATAAAATCCAAATGATAAAAAACATTCTTTCAAAAATCAACTTCAAGGACAGACATGACAAACTAAAGAAAAAGATAAAATGTGAAAACACGTGTAATATAACATTCATTACACATTATCACACTACAGCTGAAATACTTCAAAGAATAATCAGGAAGTACTGGCATCTTATTAAAAATGACCCTACAATAGGTACAAAGTTCAAGAAAAACCGAACTATTGGATTCAAAAGAAACAGAAACATTGGCGAATTAGTGAAGCGAGCCATAAGATAAATCTTATAGTTCCTGCTGAAGATATAATTACGCAGAACTAATTGATGTGTATCATCAAAACCACAAGAACAGATAAATATATTAATAACGAGACAAATATATTAATAACGAAACTAATTGACATATTAAATAAATGTTGCAGTAGATTAAACAATCGACTTAGATATACCAACTAAAAATATTAGTTAATAAAAACAAATAAAACAAAACAAAAAGCAAAAAAACAAAACACCAAAAAAGAAACAATAAAATAATACCCCAAAAAAAACTAAAATTAAACTAAACAAAACAATGAAACTAAATATACAAACAGAACTTGTCTCTTCACTATTCAGAAAAAAAAATAGGGGAGAGTTAACTGATGAAAAAAAATTTATATATATGCATATTATTACTAAATCGAAATAAAGGGTGGTCCTCTGATGAAGGTTTCCCTGGAATAAATTATAATTCCGAAATAACCCGAAACATTGTACACGTAGCACGTTATCAATGTAAGGCCAGAGATATGATTCACACCAGAAACGGGTGGATATTGGATCAATATCTATGAAATATCAATAATACGGCAATATACATATATGATGTATGTATGTATGTCTATCCTACACATGGTTACATTAGAATGGGGATAACTGTATTGTATTTGAACTTTCACGGCATCAATTGTCAATTTAATGGTCGCAAATATCCGTTTACAGGCTCCGCTAAGGCGTCGCCAGTAAACTCAATTTGCGACCATCAAATTTTCAAATACAATAAATATCGCCTTTAAAAATTTCGATACAGTGTAAGCGTAGAATAGCCACCACTACAAAAGCTATTTTCAATCTCTACCCAACTCTCCACATCACATTCCTCCCTCGTTTCTTTATATTGTTTTAATTGGTGATTGTGAGGAACACATCGTGAATTTACATGAAATATTTGCTGCTAGACAATAACAATCCAACATTTATATTCCAATATGGCCACCTGTCATGTATCGGTAGCCATATTGGACTTCAAATTCACACAAAGAATGAAAAAATGTAAGGGACCTTTCGTGTAGTTTGGGTCAATCAATTTTGATATTGTGTGAAAACAAATTTAATAATTTTCTGATGGGACCATGTGTTGTTTTTTCCAGCCATAACAACCATCTTAGATTTAGATTCAACCAAAAATTGGATAATTTGCTAAACAACCTTACAATTTTTTTTATTCATGTAAAGCTTTGGGTTCAATCAAATTTGTTAGTTTGTTTGATGGTGGTTAACGCCACATTCAAAAATATTTCAGTTATATCGTGGCGGTCAGTTTGATTGGTTATCGAGATTCGAACACACGTGAGTAGTGATATGCTCTGATTGCATAAGTAATTGTAAATCCAGCTACCATACGATCACGGCAACGACGGCCCCTCAAATTTGTAATTTCTGGAAAAAATAAAGAAATAATTTTTCTATTGGGTGCCATTTTGAAATCTTCTTGGATTTCTTATCTGCACTCATTTTATGGTTTGCAAAGGACAATCAAATTCAGATACAGTTTGTCCTTATTCAATATTGCAGCTTTCGAGCTAAATTATTTTAGATCATCCCAAATGGTTCTATATTAAAAGTTTGTCATGCGGTAGCTGCTATCAAGAACATAATTAGTTTTATGTTTATGTTTTATAGATCGTTGTTTTTCTTTTTGTACTTTTTCTTTTGGTAATTGTGTTGTCTGTTTTTCTTAGATACGGATTCTGATTACCTGTTTTGTATCTTCAAACTCTTCTTGACCCTAGCAGCAAAGTTAAAATTTCCAAATGAAAAGTAATATTCAAATAAAAAAATAGTGAAGACCACATTAATGGTATGTTTGGTTTTATTTGCCTAAACAATTTGGTAGAATATGATTGAAATGTAAGATTAACGGACTAATGGTGATGATAATGCGTCATTATCAACTATGGTACAGCAGAGACTGCAGTTGCTGGTAGCTCTAAACAAGGGTAAAGATACCTAAGAGTTAACCAGAAGTCGTAAATCGAAGAAGGATAGACAACTGATTATACCATGGCTAAAAAGGAAAAAAGACAAGAGGACCAACAATGATACACAAAACATTACTCAGAAAACTAAAGATGAGCTACACGAACCCCGCTAAATACTGGCGGTGAACTCAGGTGCTCCGGAAGGTTTAGCAGTTCCTGTTCTACTTCTAACACACTTTACACAAGTAATTATTGTATATTTCTCTTAAAAATATGGTGGTATTGTTTGTTTTGTGTACAGGCATACAAGCTGTCAATTCAATATCATTGTTTAATTACAATTTTATTAATGTTTCCAATTGCAATCAATGAATTTAATTCAATGATTCAAACGTAGATATCAAATTTAGCGCCCACGAAACGTTTTTGGAATAGCCTTCATCAGATACGCTCAATATTGAAAGATTTGAAAGTCAAATAACTTAGAATTTTGGAAGCAATGAAACCAAAAGGACCAAACAGAATAAGCGAAGTCGGCTAAGGTCACCCATGACTGCGGTAGGAGAACTGTAGTTTTATTAATAATTACATAAAATCAGTATTATCTAAAAAAAAAAATGAAGTCCTTTGAGGGTTGAAGTCTTCTTGAATATCAACGCAACTAGCGGGTCATCGTATGAACATGACAACTGATGTGAACCCATTCACAGATGTGTAACTACACATGCTCAATTCCAGCTGATGAAAAATTATAATATTAACAATAGTTATTGAATATGTGCCGCTGGTGGAGCCAGAACATCTTACCCTACCGAAAAACATGGGGTCACTTCCGGTGTGTAGTGGGGTTCGTGTTGCTCGATCTTTAGTCTTATGTGTATGTCTTGTAGATCGTTGTTTGTTCATTTTCTTTTGGCCATTGTGTTGTCTGTCCTTCGATTACGGATTCTGCTCACCCTTTTATTATCTTCAAACTCTTGCTGTTCATAATTATTAGAATATATCATAATTCCCCATCCATAATCAGGAATATGGGTCAGTACCATGCCATGGCCGTCGGAACGGGAGGTGCGTTGGGTGCGAATGCAACCCCCTTTACACACAAAAAAAAAAGGTTCGAAACTCAATTATTCAATAAATACAATACGCCTTATCTAATACAAATTTTGTTATTATCCTTATCATTGCAAATGCGACTTTGTGCTTTTGACACAACAAGAATAGTACTTTCAGCCACAATTTGGCGTCCTGCACTGTTTCTTTATAGCCCTTTTCGGAAACCGTTTCTCGAATTACGAGTTAGAGATTGGTGAATTGATTGATATACGTAACAGGAAATGTCGGACATTAAGCCGGGTTTTCCACAAATGTCGAGCCCTTATATACAGTCCGACAAAAGTTAAGCACCACCTGACTTGCTTCAATAATATCTTTTCTCATAATGAACTTATTTCAAATCGGTTTGCTGTTTTCGTTACATGTACACACATAATTACTTACCTGTGAAACAGGTTATTGATCGAGTTTTATTTATGTGTATATGACAGGGTGTGTAAAGTGCCACGTGTACTTTTCAACATTTGTGTTTGCGAACGAAAGCTGATTTTTTTGTGTAGAGTTTTAAGTTTCATTTTCTATTGGTTTGGTATGGTGCAGCGAAAATTAACCATACTAGAAAGGTGGCAAGCTGTTGGCATAACGGTGGTTTTAGCCATAGAAGAGTGGCAGACCACTTCAGGGTTAACCATTCCATCATTGTACGACTGATGCAACGTTTTCGTCAAACGGGGAATGTAACTGACCGTCCACGTGCAGGTAGACCTCGCAAAACGACGCCGAGAGAGGACCGCCTCATATCCACACAGGCGCGGCAACGTCCGTTCAGTACAGCTGGTGCACTTCGTGGTAATTTAGCATTTGGAGGCCACATTATCACACGCACTGTAATCAGACGCCTCCACTATCAGGGAATGCGAGCGCGACGACCCATAAAACGTCCACAGTTGACATTACGTCATCGCCATGCTCGATTTGACTGGTCACATGATCATTTGGGGTTGATTATTCGCACATGGAGACGGGTCCACTGGTCTGATGAAAGTCGTCTTTTGTTACGCCCTACCGACGGCCGTGCAAGGGTTTGGCGCCAACGAAACACTTCATTTCAGGACAACCACATTTTGGGGGTGGGGGTGTAACTGTCTGGGGTTGTTTTTCCTTTGACTTAAGTTGGACTTGTACTTTCTTGATGGTAATCTGACGGGCCAAAACTACCGTGACAATGTGCTCGCTCCACTCATAGTCCCCCATTTCGACAATCATGCGTTGGTTGACAGGGCAATGTTCATGGACGACAACGCTAGGCCACATAGAACCCGACTTGTACATTTTTTTTTACAGCAAGAGGCTGTTCAGACAATTCGACGGCCTGCGATGTCGCCAGACATGAACCCTATAGAGCATGTACGGGACTTTATTGGCCGAAAAATTAACCAACGTAATCCAAAATGTCAAAATATTAACGAATTAATAACTGCTATCTTACAGGAGTGGCAACAGTTCCCCCAAGAACGGCTTAGGCGTCTTGTGCGAAGCATGGCGATGCGTGTTACAGAACTTCACAATTAACGCGGTGGATATACTCGTTATTGATTTTTATGCCTTCCACATACGCACAATAGATGCATTTAAAAGTTCTTAAAATCTGAAGACTCTGCATTTTAATGCAATGTTAAAAACTTCCACCAAAGACAAACTGGTTTTACGTTTTTCCAGCGCCTGTTTTGAACCCTATTTTTGCCACTTCATAGTCACGTCTTTCAGGATGATAAATACTTCGTAGATTGGTAATTTTAGAGCCCTTGGTGTAGTCTTTTAAGAAGTGTAAAAACAATGGTGATATTTATTTTATTGTTTTAACAGTATTGATGTAAAAAAATATGTCGATAAAATATAGGGTGGTGCTTAACTTTTGTCGGAGTGTATATATAATTTGAGCAAGAAGTAGGACTATATTTTCACTCTATGGCATCTACGTACTATTGTTTTCACCACCGGAACCAGTGGCGGATTCAAGGGGGGGCGTACCCGGCATCCCCCCTAAAATTGGAAAAAAATATGATTTTTTGCATAAAATCTTGATTTTTCACAAAAAATACCCCAAAAATTTTCGCTCGGCGAAATACAACCCCTATAACCTGATATCCTGGAACAGCCACTGGAAACACTAATTCATAATCCACTACCAGACCCTCCCCCTCACCCCCCTTTCCAGAAACCTGCACACGGCCTTGCATGCCCTCCCTCTGTAAATAGCGAAACGCCAGCAGACGAATAATTAATGAGGATTCCATCAATTGACGATGACAAATGATCAGATCTTCTGATTAATTACGCGTTTTCAACACATTTTTAAAACGGAATAGTTTATATTTATTTATATCATGCTTTACACACACTAAGACGTTTGTAAGGAGACAATTTACGTATTTGACGACCTTAAAGCCTTTAAATGATTGTTATATAACGTCATAGTACCATTATTTTAGCTACATTCCAGAGTCAAACAAACTTAATTCGTTGTTTATCCTCTTGTACTTTTTCTTTTGGTCATTGTGTTGTTTGTTCTTCTTCGATGTACGGATTCTGATTACCCATTTGGTATCTTTACACTCTTTTTTCAAACACTATTGTATGTAATAGACTTTCTACACAAGTTCAACTGTTGACTGACCACGTACGAGTATATTTACTAACAATATAATCTTCTTAATTACGGAGTACATCTAGAGAAGGTCTTTCTCAATATATGGATAGAAATTATAAGTGGTCAGTTAATATTTCAACTTTAGCAACACTATATTTAAAGATATTATAAGAAAGAGACCTGTAGCAATAATGCTAATAATGTATACAGAAGGTGGACATTGGATGGACATATATACAGGATCTGGGAATGTTCTTTAAAACTGGCCACCAACAACAACTGTAGTTGAAGAGTCGAAGTAATCTATGCATGAATTATTTATAACCTTAGATGATCAAAGACGTAAAAAAAATGTCTCGTGTAATAGTATGCGGGCTCGCCTCAAGTGAGATAGATCGTAGGTCCGAGCCCCATTTGTGTTAATCCAAAGACAATAGAATTGACATTTGTTATTTTTTTACGCTCAACACACGCATCAGTAAGGAAAAATAACTCATCGAATGTAAGTTTTCTCGCCATAATATAGATGAAATATTGCTCAGTTAGCTCTAAGGAACAATCACTCACTCGCTCACCCGAAGACATACACATTCGAACTCTATTGAGATGGCGATATCTTTATACTAAGATTTATCTCTTGTTATTTAGATAAAAACGTAGATATCAAATTCAGTGGTGGCCACGAAGCGTTTCTGGAATAACCTTCATCATGTACTTTATAGTTTAAAGGATAACATTCATCGTTGATTGATTGAAATAGCATCCATTCTCTTATATAATTTGTCCACGTTCTGAAAAACCATTTATACATCTGTCATTATTCTGGAATGTCATGACATGACGTCAAACAAATATCTATTAATTTCATCAACCTGTTCCTTGCATTGTTTGTCACTTAAACTATTCCGGTTTAATCTCATTTTGTTATCAAATTTGATATCGACATAACAGTCAATATAGACCATATGTTTACACCTCTGTATGATATAAATAGCGTCCTGTGCTACAGTCTTCTCTAGGGCAGTAATCATAGCGATGAAGTTGTTGTTGCTGTTTGCAGTGGTTCTAGTGCTTGCAGTTGTTCATGTCAACGGTAAGTAATAAATATATTATATACTAGAGTAAAACACGAAGGGTGTCATAAGTGGAAGAAGAACTGCTTACCCTTTCGGGGGACCTGAATTCATCTCCGTTTTTTAATGGGTTTCGCGTTCCTTAATCTTAACAAAAGATGTGACTTTTATTCCAACCCTTGGCAATGTTTTCCCCTGAGACAACTTTCTGAGTTTCGTGTTGTAATGTCCGTTACGATTTCTGCATAAAAAACTATGTTTACCTCCAGTAGTTTGCAGGAAACTCATGTCTCATTTACGTTATTTGTGTTTGTTTTCCGATAGTGGTGTCAAACATTATTGCTTTGAGTTTTGAGTTTTCGTTTTGTTCTTCTTCGTCTAGTGTACAATATGTTGGCATTTTCTCTAGATTATCTATTTTTTATTGCCCCGTCGGTATTCTCTAACGTTTATTTATGTGATCCAGATCGACACTGATTTATGGCTATCTCTTGATACTCTAGATTCCTCCAGTAATAAACATGATTACCACGATGTAACTGAAATGTCTTACGGCAGTTCGGTGGTTTTGTTTGAATTCTTCCACCAATAAATCAGACTGCCATGATATAACTGAAATAACTTGCGGCAGTTCGGCGGATTTCTCACGATTCCACCGCCAATAAAACAGACCTCCAAGATATAACTGAAGTATTTTTGAAAGAGATACCCATTGTTTCATTATCTCAGTTCTTTGGTTCATCACACTCATTAGACATATATTGTATTTGATATTGGAATTACAGGGTATATGACAAGGCTCGGGTTTTTAGATATATATCTAAAGATGTAAAACGGTTCGAGGACCTTTTTAAAAATATGATAGTTATTTTTACACTGGGAAAGTTCGAAGAAATCAAAGTGGCAGCCAGAAACAGCAAATCGAAGAAGGACCGACAACACAATGGTTAAAAGAAAAGGAACAAAATGACACACAATAGAGAAGTTAAGCAAACGAACGTGTACGTGTACTTCTACGTCTTGTTAGAGGTACTCGTACACGTCATTGTAATACGATTTAGCGTGCAGTGAAGTAAACATCACGTGTACGTGTACGCGTAGAGCCTCGATATTATCAAAGCCCTGATTGGTCAGCTTTAATTCATAAACCAGTCAGTTGCATTGTTTTATATGTTGTGTTTGAAATTATTATGGCGGAAAAAGTCGTATTGGCTGCATTAGAAAATGACGATGACTTGCTATTACTGTGATCGGTTAAGGAAGAAAAAGTTCTTGCATATCCAAAGCTTGACATTGACAATTTAACAAATGATCAATGCCGCACAATGTTCCGATTTGAAAGAGAAGATATAAATATTCTTAGTAATGCACTCCGGCTACCGGAAAAAAATTATTTGCAACAACCGTACAGTGGCCTCTGTTGTAGAAGGTTTGTGCATAGTTCTTCGTAGACTTGCTTATCCATGTCGATTAGAAGATCTAGAGCCTGTTTTGGGGAGAAGCAAAGTTGAAATTTCATACATATTTAACCACGTCATCAATTATCTTTATAATACACACTTCTTTCTTACCTAAGCCGAGACTGGTTGTCATATGAACATTTGCGCAGTTATGCTGAAGCTGTTTCTGATCGTAACGCACCGCTGGAAAATTGTTGGGGTTTCATAGATGGAACGGTCCGTCCTATTTGTAGACCGCAACAAAATCAAAAACTGGTCTTCAACGGTAATAAGAGAGTTCATGGATTTAAGTTTCAAAGCATTGTTATTCCGAATGATCTTACATCGCATCTTTATGGACCAATTTAGGGGCACCGCGATGATGCTGGAATGTTAAGGGAAAGTAATGTATTGGCACAAATGACTAACCATATGACTTCTCCCGATGGTCATATATTTTCTGTTTATGGTGACCCTGCATACCCACTTGGTGATGGTTACATCATACCGCTGTACCGTGGTGGTGCAATTTCAAGAAATCAAATGGTATTCAACAAAAGAATGTCTGCTGTCCGCATTTGTGTTGAATGGGCCTTTGGTAAAGTACTGTCGTTATTTGCATACCTTGACATTAAAAAAAAATCAAAAGGTCTACCTACAGCCTGTCGGAAAATATTATGCAGTTGTTGTTTTACTCACTAACTCTCATACGTGTATGTACGGAAGTGGAACAAGCAGTTTCTTCAACCTTCAGCCCCCAGCCCTTCTAGAATATTTACGAGGTTGATGTTGAACTGAATTCATGCATTTTGAATTTTCAAATTGCAATAGATCATATTATTGTTGCATGATACTTTATTTATCAATTTATTAAACCATTTCGAATCCGTGATGTTTGTGTTTATGGTGCAGGTAGCTGTATTCACGGAATTTATTTCCTCTATATCCATTTTTCATCAGTTTGAGAAAAAAGTCCTGACAATTTGTACAGTACAGTACAGTACAGAAAGAGACAAACCATGACTATAGTCTAATCACCGTGAAAGTGGTGTTTTTTTTCTGTTGGAGATAACTTCATTTTTTTCTGAATTAAAAGTGATAAAACTAACCACTCTCAGGAAAATAAACAAACAATGATTTTCAGTACCATTCTTAGAGTGGGACAACACTATTTCAGTGATTAGTCATGGTATGTCTCTCTTTGTACTGTAGATTTATTTTGGTTTGGGGGGAGTTGCATTGCTGACATCTCGCTTGTTTCGTTGTCTCCTTTCTCCCTTCACCGTGTCCTCAACAAACGATATCTCATATTTGTCATTGAAATTCGAGGCTCGGGTGGTTCAATGAGTTAGGTCGCTGGATCTAATAACTTGTACAAGCATATCACCAATACGGCGTGGGTTCGCGCCCAGCTTTGTAAATTACAAAAAAAGTGCACTCGATTCGTTGCCGCAAGTGATAAAGTTTACCAGTTACTTGCCCATGGTCGGTGGTTCTCTCCGGGTACTCCGGTTTCCTCCATCACTAAAACTGGTCGCCATGATATAGCTGAAATATTGCTGAAAGTGGCGTTAAACACCAAAATTCAAATTAATTGAAATTCGCACAGCCTACCGGGTTTGTGACCCTGAACTTAAAGATTTGTTTTAGTTTATGTGTTCCTATAGGCCTGTATTTTTAATTCTTAACCATTAACCTGGTTTAAAACATTTTTACGATCGTTGTGGTATAAGGTTTATGATTCAAACATGTTTCAGGTTGTTTTCAACCATAAACAAGTCTCAGAATTAAAAAAAACAGGCCTTATATTCAATTACAATATCCATCATCTTAAATTTGTGATCTGTCAACAGTTCATTTGCTCTCATTGAGAATACACATTTTGACAATCATGATGAAAATCAAGTGTCATCAATAAGCATGGCAAATCAATATGAAACAATCTAGGGCAATCTTCATATTCTTGATTGGGTCCATGAGAGCAATTTTAAGAACAATGGAGGCCAATACATATATTATGGAGCTTGATATCAAAGGCATTGTAAATTTATGGACCAAAGATTTACATGGATTGCACAGACAGAAATACCGACAGACATAATTTACTGATTCATATCTATACTTTGATCTTCATTTTTTGGGAGGGTTTTAAAAGTATTTCAGAAGATGTCTACAAAGTCAAAGAGATAATCGGATTTTGTTAACAGGCGAATGGACGGGTCTGATAATTATGTAACATAAAGTTAAGCTGTATTGATAGTAGGGACTGCACATTTTTCCAGCAAAGAAGTTCTAGGAATAAAGACTTTTAATTACTGTTTATTTCTTTTGATTTTTTAATTATTTTTTTTTATTTAAAGTCTTTGTCCAATGCATTTTGTCATAAGTTCAAGCATTGATTTCTTTTCCTGTTTTTCTGCTTCCATTTTCTGTTGTCTTTTTGTCTGTCCAACTCAAATTTTTCTCGTTCAAATCTTAGTTCTTCTTTTCTGATATTTATTTCCTCCTTTTTTAGGTTGACTTCATTTTCATTTTTCTCCTTCAGGTAGCCTATTATGTTGTTGGTACTACTAACACTTCTTTTAACTGGTGTCCCATCACAATTTTCATCATCACCTACGCCTGTATGAATAAACATAGAGTAATCACAATTTTATTTAAAAAAAAGGTTTCACAGAAAATTTACCTTTAATTACCTTCATGAAAAGTAAGGATTGTATTTTTCAGCAAGAAGAAAATATGTGTGTTCACTACCTACCTTTGTTCTCTGCAATCATATATTGGCAAAAATAACCTCATCATTTTATGGAAATATTACTCTGATTTAGATTTTCCCC
>MJUT01063358.1:1314579-1328977 GCA_002080005.1 Gigantidas platifrons
AATCATAAAATCAAAATTAAAAGCTTTAGAAAGGAGCACTATCGGTTAAAAATATTAAATACTCTTGAAAACTACTAAAAAGAAAACTAAAAAAATTCAAAATCATAAGCTTTAGAAAAGAGCACTGTCAGCTAAAAAATCAAATACTCTGAAGACAACTAAAAAAGTGACTATTAAATTCTCTTTTAAAGACGTCCAAAGAATTCACATTCCGCAATGACAAGGGTAAACTGTTCCAGAGTGTAGGCACGGCTTTGTCAAAACGTCTCTCACATAGCTTTTCGTTCGGACAACGTTTGGAGGATGTAAAAGCATACTGTTTCCCGACCTAAGGGCTCTGTTAGGTTTATACGGCGTTATCAGTTCTTGACAATAGATAGGAGGCTTGCGATGTTGTGCTTTGTACACATATATAAGAAGTTTGTATTGGCAACGGTAATGAACGGGCAGCCAGTGTAGCGAGATAAGAACTGGTGTGATAGAGTCATATTTCCTTTTTCGGGTGATAAGACGTGCTGCAATGTTTTGTACACGTTGTAGCTTACTAATGATCTTGTTGTTAGTACCGTATAATAATGCGTTGCCATAGTCTAGCCTTGATGTTATTAGGGAGGACACTATTGTCCTACATGCATCAAATGAAATTAGCGATCGAATTCTACCAATGTTACGAATCTGGTGAAAACACGATATTGTGATCGCACTGGCTTTCTGTTCAATACTGATGGTTTTATCAGAGTACATTCCTATTTTTTTCACACAAGACACATTGCTTAACACAGTTCCATTAAATTCCAATAGGAAATCGGAAAAATGCTGCACTTGATGTTTAGATGCAATGATAATCAATTCTACATTTTTCTTTCCTACCAATCAGTCTATTCTTTTCCAGTGGCAGTCGAACGTCGTTCACCCCGTTGACCCATCTCTTCCCTCACTTAAATATAGTTTTTTTTTATTTTTCCATTCCATCATTGAACTTGTTCTCGTCCTGTGTATAACTTAAATTTTACTCACTGAACGTTGACCAATAATCAATCAACTACAATATCAGATGTGTATGCACATGACGACGTCAGTCACGTGATCATCAAAGCAATTGTTCAAGCCGCGATACAGCTGAAATATTGCTAATGTTGGCGTAAAACACCAATCAATCAACCAATGATCATCATAGATTTATTAACTCAAACTACTGTTTTTTCAGAAAGCTAAACACCTGTTGTATTTTATAGCTTCAGATCCATACGAGTGTTACTATTACAATTCCTACCAGAGAAAACTAATACAAAGAAGGAAGACAACATACAAGGCTGTGTGCACGAAAAATTCCGGAATTTACCGAACACGATTGCTTCCTTACCGTAAAGGATGCGGAAGCTGTTCTTGTTGCATAAGGAGAGGTAAAATATAATTCTGAATATTATTCTACAGTCACGTTTTGACCAAAGAAACTGATATCTGAAAACATTTATTCTACAGCAAACGATTAACAACACGTACATGTATTGTATATCTTGCGCTATGTGAGACAAATTTTGATTTCTATGCTTACTCTTTTCACTTCATTAATTTTGCAAGTCATCATTCATGAAAGTTCATTAATTTTATAAGTTCATTAATTTTGTAAGTCTTTACACATGAAACTTCATTAATTTTGTAAGTCATTACCGATGAAACTTCATTAATTTTGTGATTCATAACCCATGAAACTTCAATAATTTTGTGATTCATTACCCATGAAACTTCATTAATTTTGTACGTCATCACCGATGAAAATTTATGAATTTTGTAATTCGTTGACCATGAAAATTCATTAATTTGGTAAGTCCTCACCCATGAAACTTCGTTAATTTTGTAATTCATTACTCATCAAGCTTCATTAATTTTGTAAGTCATTGACCATGGAACTTCATTAATTTTGTAAGTCATTACCAATGAAACGTCATTAATTCTGTAAGTTATTACCGATGAAACTTCATTAATTTTGTAGGTCATTGACCATGAAGCTTCATTAATTTTATAAGTCATTACCAATGAAGCTTCATTAAATTATGTTACTCATTGATCATGAAACTTCATTAATGGTGCAAGTCATTACCTATGAAACTTCATTAATTTTACAAGGCATTACCCATGAAACTTCATTAATTTTACAAGGCATTACCCATGAAACTTCGTTAATTTTACAAGGCATAACCCATGTAACTTCATTAATTGTCTAAGTTATTACCTATGAAGCTTCGTTAATTTTGTAAATCATTACGCATTAAACTTCATGAATGTTGTAAGTCATTTACCATCAAGCTTCATTAATTTGTAACTCATTACCCATGAAACTTCATTAATTGTGTAAATCATTGACCATTAAACTGTATTGATTTTGTAAGTCATTGACCATGAAACTTCATTAATTTTGCAAGTCATTACCAAAGAAACTTCATAAATGTTGTAAATCATTACCTATTAAACTTAATTAATTCTGTATGTCATTACAGATGAAACTTCATTAATTTTGTAGGTCATTGACCATAAAGCTTCATTAATTTTGTATGTCTTTACCGATGAAACTTCAATAATTTTGCAAGTCTTTGACGATGAAACTTAATTAATTTTGTAAGTCATTACCGAAGAACCTTCATTAATTGTGTAAGCCATTACTCGTCAAACTTCATTAATTGTGTAAGTCATTACCTATGAAACTTCATTAATTTTGTAATTAATTGACCATGAAACTTCATTAAGTTGGTAATTCATTACCCATGAAAATTCATTAATTTTGTAAGTCATTGACCATGACATTTCATTAATTTTGTAAGTCATTGACCATGAAACGTCATTAATTTTGTTAGTCATTACCGATGAAACTTCATTGATTTTGTAGGTCATTGACAGTGAAGTTTCATTAATGTTGTAGGTCATTACCGGTGAAGCTTCATTAATTTTGTAATTCATTGACCATGAAACTTCATTAATTGTGCAAGTCATTACCTATGAAACTTCATTAATTGTCTAAGTTATTACCTATCAAACTTCATTAATTTTGTAAGTCATTACCGATGAAACTTCATTAATTTTGTAAGTCATTATCCATAAAGCTTCATTAATTTTGTAAGTCATTACCCATGAACCTTCATTAATTTTGCAAGTCATTACCGATGAAACTTCATTAATTTTGTAATCCATTAACCATGAAACTTTAATTCAGGAAGAAGCGGTAGGCGTTGCACATACCTTAAATGTAGAAGCCGAAGTGGTAGACCTGTGAGATGTTATAGCAAACGTGTAAAAGGAAACATTAATTATATTAAAGTAGTTAAACGCTATAGCAGAGTGAAATGCAGACGTGGACGACATTACGTGCTACACCCTCGTAATAAAAAAGTACTACTAGTCAGAGGAAAATGCGCTGCAAAGCTTAAAGTTTGCTTTACTTTAGGTGAGTATTAGTATCTAAGGTACATATTTAGTTTATATACAATTTCGTCTTATTTTGTTTGGAGTATGTTTTATAAGCTATATGATATGCTCAATGTTTGCTTTGTGTGTAGTTACAGTATACCTTGATTAAGGGGAGTACGAACTAACACTGGTTGGTTCGAAATCAGGATAATGTGTCCGAATGAGACGATCTGACTTTCCGCGGACTGTTGTATCAGTGAGCTAGCACTATCAAAAATCCTCAAACAGTGACAACCCCAGACCCACTTTGAGCCTTTGGTGTCCATTAGGTTTCTCGACACTTAATTTGTGTACATTCGTCATTTAACGCTTACTACGTCACTGGACACATGTATACTTAGATTATTTATGTCCTTTGGTTTACACTGGACACAGGTAGACTTAGATTATTTATGTCCTTTTGTTGACTTGCTTCCAGAAACTTTTAAATTATTCAACTTTTCAATCGTTTGACTGTGAACGTATCTGATCAAGTTTTTTCCAGAAGCGCGTCGTCTGTACTTAATTATATATCTATTTATTTCTATGATATAGTTAATGAAAACGGTTATTATATATATAGGTGTGATTTATGGGGATTTATCCCTGAAATAAATTCCGGTATCTCACATGTGAGATATCAGTTTTTCCCGCCGGAACTACCTTTGCACAACTATAAGTGTGGTGGTTACATCCCTTGTTGTGCTTTGGTGAATAAACATACGACTGTAAACTGAAAACAATCCGCGAAATGTTTTTGACGACTTTCGCACATAACCACCATGACGTCATTGATGTCATATGAAGACTTCCGGTTACGTATTACTGCTGATGGTGCTAATGAACAATACAAACAACTAGATATGTCAGATAAATTGATATACTTATATATATGATATGTTTTTCGAGAATGAATTTCTTATATAGAGCAATGTCACATCGTAGGCCAAGCCCGAGATTAGAGATGACATGAGAAATCCATTTCGAGCAAAGCTTATCAATGTTTATCGAGGATGACGTCATCGGTGACGTCATTATAGCGTCACGTTAAAAAACCCCAGCGATATGAACATAATATCGCGTGTAAAGAACAAAGGGAAAATGTGCAAATCATCAATAAATGTCCTATATGATACTTTTAATTAGAAGTATATCTCTCATTAGTGCGACACATACAATGGCGTAGCTTGCATTGAGGCAACCGAGGAAGTTGATTCGGTAAAAATATATCACAAATGAAATTAGGAGTTTCATTTTTCTTCTTTAAAAAAAATCCTGGATGCTCAGTGGTAATAGAAGAATCAAATTTGAATTGTAATTTTATTCCAAAACGCCATTACTACTCGTTTTATAGCGAATAAAGGTGTTTTCCTGACTTTAAATTTCAGTGGCTTTCCTGGGGCTGTACACCCAAGACCCCCAGCGGTAATATTTGAGCACAAGCTACGCCCGTGCCATATCTACAGCAGCGTATATTACAAATACTCAGAATGGTACAAATGATACAAAATCTACCTACATTATTTTTACTGGTGAAAATTCTATATATATGTTTAACCTGCAATTGTGTGCTTTTGAGTACTAATAAAGGTGGTCAACAATAGTTTGTAACGTATGTGGAGAATGCCATCATTCCTGCACGCTAAAGGACTCTTTTTATAGATTTCGGATAGAATATATATATACATGTATCACATATTTGTACGTTATCCGTACCGTTTTGCATGTGTGATAAACGAAGACGTTCCTGATCCATATCCGTGCCCGGGGCAAATAACCGGTTATTGTGCCATTCGTCGATGACGTCATTGTGACACGTAAGCAAACATCATACAAAAAAACCGATAAAACGGAGATGACAAATATCAATGTAAAATGTAAAACTGGGAGTAACATAAGGATATTCAAGGACTGGTTATCAAAAGTGGGAGAACACCGTAATCCTGAATATATTGGAGTCGAGGAGATATACATTCACCTGGCGAGATTTTTTTTCAGCGCGCACGAAATTCAAACAGGATTACGAACCTGATTCATTGAAATGTATCCAAGCTTCCATCAGTAGATATCTTAGTGATGGCGAATTTTGATATTTACGCCATCGTATCGACTATGAAAATAAAACAGTTACTCTAATTTTCATCATTAACAACTCTGTCTAGTCAACGGTTACTAATAATAACTCGAATAAGCAAACCGTTATCGTTTTGGCTCCCATTTCGCCCAACTCCAAAATAACACAATTCCCATACTCAAATATCCAGGAAATGTGGCAATAATTTTTTATGACACAAATGATACGAATTGGAAGTCTGATTTATAATTATTGAAAAGTTATGTTCAATACCTGGGATAAATACGTTGAATTATTCTGTTGATTTTTCGAATTCTACCAATGTTACGAATCTGGTGAAAACACGATATTGTGATCGCACTGGCTTGCTGTTCAATACTGATGGTTTTATCAGAGTACATTCCTAGATTTTTCACACAAGACACATTGCTTAACACAGTTCCATTGAATTTCAATAGGAAATCGGAAAAATACTGTACTTGATGTTTAGGTGCAAAGATAATTAATTCTACATTTTTCGTTCCTACCAATCTGTCTATGCTTTTCCAGTGGCAGTCGAACGTCGTTCACCGCGTTGACCCATCCTTTTCCTCATTTAAATATAGTTTTTTAATTTTTTCATTCCATCAATCGATGATCATCATAGATTTATTTACTCAAACTACTGTTTTTTCAGAAAGCTAAACACCTGTTGTATTTTGTAGCTTCAGATCCATACGAGTGTTACTATTACAAATCCTACCAGAGAAAACTAATACGAAGAAAGAAGACGACATACAAGGCCGTGTGCAAAAGAAATTCCGGAATTTGCCGAACACGATGGCTTCCTTACCGTCTAGGTTGCGGAAACTGTTATTGTTGCAAAAGGAGAGGTAATCTATCATTCGGAACATTATTCTACAGTCACGTTTTGACCAAATAAACTGATATCTGAAAACGTTTCTTCTGCAGAAAACGATTAACAAGCGCGTACATGTATTGTATATCTTGCGCTTTGTGAGACAAAATTAGATTTCTATGCTTCATTAATTTTGCAAGTCATCACCCATGAAAATTCATTAATTTTATAAGTCAGTGACCATAAAACTTCATTAATTTTGTAAGTCATTACCAATGAAGCTTCAATAATTTTGTGATTCCTTACCCATAAAACTTCATTAATTTTGTACGTCATCACCGATGAAAATTCATGAAGTTTGTAATTCATTGACCATGAAAATTCATTAATTTTGTAAATCATTACCGATTGGAAATTTCATTAAATGTGTAAGTGATTGACCATGAAGCTTCATTAATTTTACAAGTTATTACCCAAGACACTTGATTAATTTTGTAAGACATTACGCATGCAACTTCATTAATTGTGTAAGTCATTGACCATCAAGCTTCATTAATTTTGTATGTCATTACCCATGAAACGTCATTAATTTTGTAAGTCATTTACCCATGAAGCTTCATTTCAGGAGGAAGAGGTAGGCGTTGCATATACCTTATATGTAGAAGTAGAAGTGGTAAACCTGTGAGATGTTATAGCAGACGTATAAAAGGAAACATTAATTCAATTAAAGTAGTTAGACGCTATAGCCGTGTAACATGCAGAAAGGGGATACATTACAAGGTATCCCGTGTTAACAGAAGAGTAATACTCATCAGAGGAAAATGCATTGCAAAGTTTAAAGTTTGCTTTTCTGTAGGTGGGTATTAGTATCTAAGGTACATATTTAGTTCATATACAATTTCGACTTATTTTGTTTGGGGGGGGGGGCGGATAAAATAATATAATTATGTTTTATAAGCTATATGATATGCTTAATGTTTACTTTGTGTGCGGTTACAACTTGATTAAGAGGAGTACGAACTAACACTGGTTGGTTCGAAATCAGGATAATGTGTCCGAATGGGGCGATCTGTCTCTCCTCGGACTGTTGTATCAGTGAGCTAACACTATCAAAAATCCCCAAACAGTGACAACCCCAGACCCACTGTGACTCTTTGGTGTCCATTAGTTTTCTCAACACTTAATGTGTGTACATTCGTCACTTAACGCTTACTACGCCACTGGACACAGGTGTGCCTAAATTATTTATGTCCTTTGGTATACACTGGACACAGGTAAACTTAGATTATTTATGTCCTTTGGTTTACACTGGACACATGTAAACCTAGATTATTTATGTCCTTTGGTCTACACCTGACACAGGTAAACTTAGATTATTTATGTCCTTTGGTGTACACTGGACACAGGTAAACTTAGATTATTTATGTCCTTTGGTTTACACTGGACGCAGTTAAACTTAGATTATTTATGTCCTTTGGTTTACACTGGACACAGGTAAACTTAGATTATGTATGTCCTTTGGTGTACACTGGACACAGGTAAACTTAGGTTATTGATGTCCTTTGATTTAAACTGGACACAGGTAAACTTAGATTATTTATGTCCTTTGGTTTACTTTCTTCCAAAGACTTTTAAATCATTCAACTTTCTAATCGTCTGACTGTGAACGTATCTGATAAAGGTTATTCCAGAAGTGCGTCGTCTGCACTTAATTATATATCTATTTATTTCTATAAAATAATTAATGAAAACATTTATGATATGGATAGGTGTGATTTATGGGATTTATCCGTGAAATAAATTCCGGTATATCACATGTGAGATATCAGTTTTTTTCCCTCCGGAACTACTTTTCCACAATAATAAGTGTGGTGGTTACGTGCCTTGTTCTGTTTTGGTGAATACACATACGATTGTAAGCTGGAAACAATACGCAAAATGTTTTTGACGACTTTGGCACATTATCAACATGACGTTATTGACGTCATATGAAGACTTCCGGCTACTTATTACTACTGATGATGCTAATGAACAATAAAACAACTAGATATGTCAGATAAATATATATCATTATACAAATATATTGTAGACATATACACTGATTACACAGGTAGTTGTTACTCAAACGACCACACGACCACGAAGGCCCATGCCTATTGTATAACATCTAAGATTAATACAATATAATTGTTATGACAGCTAACGATTACGTCACTAATTTTGCGGATGTACGTCACAGAATTTTCTAGACACAAATTTGGTCAAAGCATATGCTGTCATCAATGACACTGCGGACATTTGATGATAGGAGAGTCACGTGATGTATAACAACCAACCAATTATAAATTTGCTTACAATCCTTGCATCGGTCCTGATTTTTATTTTCTGTAATACATGCATTCGAATTTTTTATATGAATGAAATGATGGACTTTTTTCATCATATATAATTATCACATAATTTTTCAATTTCTTGTTTTCAGCTTGAGGAAGTCAACTCACACAGCTAGATGATCGGAGGGAAAACGACACATTTTGATTTATTTCAGTAACTAGTTACGCTCAATCAATGATTTACTTGCAATAAAGCAATTCATATAGAAATACATCAGTTTGTGTTTTATGTCCTCTGATAAGGAGATAAATATTTTGCTCAGATTGAGGAGTTGAGAATTCCCACTAAGGTCGGTACCCGTTCTATATGTTTTGGAAAATTCCCCAATCATTTAAGGCAAAAGAAATCTTAATGCAGCTTTTTATGTTTTGTGTCCTCTGGATATGAGGGGTCTATGTCCTCTGATAAGGAGGTAATATTTCCCTAATATTAAGGAGTTGAGAACTCCCATTACATAAAGAAAATCTTAATGCAGCTTCTAACATACACATCTAGATATGAGGGGTCTATGTACCCGTTATTACAAGACCAAATGTAGAAAAACTGTGATATTGATGAGACAGATCGTGGCAGATTGGTATTGAGTGAGTGAGTGAGTGAGTGAGTGAGTGCTGTTTAACGCCAACTCAGCAATTTTCAGCTATATTATGGCGAGAAGTTAATTTTTAATTAAATGATGATGAGATCCGCTTTGTACTAGACCAAAATGCGTACGTTTAGATTGTTATAGTGCTATCTCACTAAAACAACAATGCGCGGATAGACAGGCGCCCAAGTTGGACACATCATCCTGATTCCGAACCAACCAGTCTTTACTCTCCTTAATGCTGCATGCTTAGTGGAGAAGCAACACGTACCAATTTTATTGTCTTTGGCTTGAACCAATCGGGACTTGAATTGGTATTGAAACATCTCTTGATAGCAAAGATATCGAATAATTGCTAAAAGAAAATTCAACCAGTTACTAGTAATAGTATAATAGATACATGATAAAATGAAGAAAACAAAAATACCACCCTGTCGAGAAACAATTCCGAAATCTAATAGAAAAATTGTAGAACCAGAGGTACAAATCAGTGTTTTATTGACAATATAGTTGTTATGCTTGCTACATGTGGTTTTCAACAAATAGTCGGCATACCTATGTGTGCCAACCTCCTCTCGTCGGATTGTTTCTGTGTTCATGTGGAGCAGACTACACTCCGTGGCTTCTGAAGAACCATACCTATGTGTACCAACCTCTTCTCGTCGGCTTGTTTATGTGTTCATGTGAAGCAGACTACATTCCGTGGCTTCTGGAGAACCTTTCATATATGTGCAACCTCTTCTCGTCGGCTGGTTTCTGTCTTCATGTGAAGCAGACTACATTCCGTGGCTTCTGAAGAACCATACATATGTGTGTAAACCTCTTCTCGTCGGCTGGTTTCTGTGTTCATGTGAAGTATACTACATGCCGTGACTTCTGAATAACCGTACCTATGTGTGCCAACCTCCTCTCGTCGGCTTGTTTCTGTGTTTATGTGTAGCAGACTTCACGTCGTGACTTCTGAAGAACAATGAAAAGAAGCTATTCATGTCTTTTAATTTTTAATTTCACGCTCCCAAATTGCCAAATATAAATACATTTATCTTGCACTGGTACTATTTGAGCTGTCAAATTGCATTTACTGGATAACTGTGTGTTATATACTGTCAAAGTTATAGTTTTTTCTGGTACCTGTTTCATGCTGAGCGACTGTAAAATCGGTAACAGTATAAACGTGGACTCCACAGAGGACACAAAAAAAAAGATTAGAACGACAGTCGATTATGCTCTTTTCAGACAATTTGGCAGTAGTTTTGGGGCTCTTTGACATTGCAGGATAAATACGATATACATACATTGTCTGAAAATATAAACTCAAAGACGACCCCTCAAAGGCTCACTTTTCTACTTGTTTCTAAAGCTATTTAACTAATCTGAAAATATAAACTTCATTTCCAATCGCTGTGAAATAGGACATAAAGGCTTGCCAAAGGCTCGGTTTTTTACTTGTTTTTAAAGCTATTTAATTAATAAAAATAGTAGCAATAATGGGTTCACAAATGTATGTTTCCAAATTAGGTACATAACAAAATTGGTTGTGATCGTATAGTAGTTGGATTTACAGCTCCCTGTGGAATCAGTGCTTATCACCACTAAAAGTTATAAGTTCGAATCCCATTTCGTCAAGCTGTACTCGATACAATGTCATATTAGTGGTTTTCTCCGGGTATTCCGTTTTCCGCAACCAAGATACAAGCCTATCACCAATATGGGTTGGGTTCGCGCCCGGCTTTGTAAATTACAAAAAGGGTGCTCTCGACTCGCAGCCGCAAGTGATAAAGTTTACCAGTTGCTTGTCCATGGTCGATGGTTCTCTCCGGGTACTCCGGTTTCTTCCACCACTAAAACTGGTCACCACAATATAATTCAAATATTGTTGAAAGCGGTGATAAAGATCATAGACCAACCATACCAAGCCGCAAATTTTAAAAGTCTAAAATGTAATAATAAGAAAAACACCCACCCACCCAAAAGTACACACCCATCCACACCCCCTCACACACCCTCACACCCACCTTTTCCTTGCCGTTTCGACTGATATTCTAATCGGGAAAATCGAACTTATATTTTGAGGTGTAAGTCAATAATGGAAATCCATTACATAACACACTACAATCACATTCATGATTACAGTATTTGTTCATTATAGGCTATTAGACAGTGGTGTAATTTACTTTCTTACATTTTCCAATTTCATTGGCATCATCACTTTTATATGTTTGTCTTTATCTTATGAAGAACTATTTTATGTTCGGATGAACGTAGCAAAGGAGAGCACACATACAATGTAATGTAGGCTCAATATGGCACTAGTGATAGATGAAAGGGTTACTGATTTCTGGTTGTCAGAAGGAAAAGTGGTGCTGATGGATTAGAAAGGAACAGTTTGCCTTGTAACTCCCCCACCAATTACCCGTATAGTTTTAGACTTGAAGCAATATATGCATGGTTGAATGATAAGATTAGATGATCAAATAGTTCAAGGTGTATCAGAGGTGCGACAGGTTTAAACTAGCAATTATATTTTGTTTGTTAAAAATTTTGTTAATTATGTTTTAGTGGGTTGCCATTTTATTGAAAATCATTTACTATCTCACGAAATGGTACATTTCATTTGAAATTCCTAAGCAAAAATAGTATCGATTATTGACATCATTTTACATCCGCCATGGTCTGTCAACTGATCACATTTCAATCTTCCGCGAAAGCAATGGACCAATCGGAAATAAATTTGGTAAAAAGATTGTCTATTAAAGTTTGTTTCAATTTTCGGCTAATCGGGTGGACATAATGACTAGTCATATTATATGTAGCTTTAAGCATAACACTTTCTCCGCATAAAGTTTTGAATGATGAAATTCAAAGTAAACACAAGAGATCATCGGATGGTCCATCCCGTGCGAAGATGTCAGATATGAGTCCATTAGAAAAAAAGATAACAAGAAACCCACATGGGTACTCATACACCTTTGGGGCTCAAGAAACTTTGGGTTTTTTTATAAGTCGTATTTATCCTCCGCTGTCTGCTGATAAAGCTTCCAAGGGTTCAAACCACAGAACTACACAACACGTCTCCAGGTGGTGGATAAGGGATTTTTGAGTGTGTGTGTGTATGTGTGTATGAGGGGGTGTTCAGGTTACAATGTGAACAGCCTAAACGTGGACAATAGAGAATAGAGTGTGTGTGAGTGCCAATCTCTATGAACTTGTATTCTAATGTAGTCGTTTAATATCCCTGGTTTGTGATTGGACAATGCTGTAACTTTCATGGCATCAATTCCACGGTTGAAAATCATGAGATATTTTAGACGATTGCCGCTTACGTCATCTTGTCAACAATGTAGCAATACACATGATTACATTTGAATGGAGATAACTGACTCGTATTTGAATATTTCACGGCATCAATTGTTGATTTAATGGTGTAATGTTCACCAAATCCACGATTGAAATAGCATGAAATATTTTTATTTTATTTTAGCTGATTACCGCTTATGTCATCTTGTCAATAATACGGCAATATACATATACGATGTATGTATGTCTATCCTACACATGATTACATTAGAATGGAGATAGCTGTATTGTATTTGAAATTTCACGGCATCAATTGTCGATTTAATGGGCGCAAATATCCGTTTACAGGCTCCACTAACGCGTCGCCAGTAAACTCAATTTGCGACCATCAAATCTCCAATTGGTGCCGTGAAATTTTCAAATACAATACAGTCATCTCCTAAGTAACACCTTTGAAAATTTCGATACAGTGTAAGCATAGAATAGCCACCACTACAAAAACTATTTTCAATCTCTACCCAACTCTCCATATCACATTCCTCTCTCATTTCTTTATATTGTTTTAATTGGTGATTGTGGGGAATACATCGTGAATTTGCATGGAATATTTGCTGCTAGACAATAACAATCCAACATTTATATTCCAGTATGGCCACCTGTCATGTATCGGTAGCCATATTGGACTTCAAATTCACACAAAGAATGAAAAACATGTAAGGAATTTTCGTGTAGCATGGGTTCAATCAATTTTGATATTGTGTGAAAACAAATTTAATAATGTTCTGATAGGGCCATGTGTTGTTTTTTCCAGCCATGACAACCATTTTAGATTTAGATTCAACCAAAAATTGGATAATTTGCTAAACAACCTTACAATTTGCTTATTCATGTAAAGCTTTGGGTTCAATCAGATTTGTTAGTTTGTTTGATGGTGGTTAACGCCACATTCAAAAATATTTCAGTTATATCGTGGCGGTCAATTTGATTGGTTATCGAGATTCGAACACACGTGAGTAGTGATATGCTCTGATTGCATAGGTAATTGTAAATCCAGCTACCACACGATCACGACAACGACGACCCCTCAAATTTGTAATATCTGGAAAAAATTAAGAAATAATTCTCCTATAGGGTGTCATTTTGAAACCTTCTTGGATTTCTTATCTGCACTCGTTTTATGGTTTGCAAAGGACAATCAAATTCAGATACAGTTTGGCCTTAATCAATGTTGCAGCTTTCGAGCTAAATTATTTTAGATCATCCCAAATGGTTCTATATTAAAAGTTTGTCATGCGGTAGCTGCTATCAAGAACATAATTAGTTTTATGTTTATGTTTTATAGATCGTTGTTTTTCTTTTTGTACTTTTTCTGTTGGTAATTGTGTTGTCTGTTTTTCTTTGATACGGATTCTGATCAGCCGTTTTGTATCTTCAAACTCTTCTTGACCCTAGAAGCAAAGTTAAAATTTCCAAATGAAACGAAATATTCAAATAAAAAAATAATGAAGAGCACATTAATGGTATGTTTGGTTTTATTTGTTTAAACAATTTGGTAGAATAGGATAGAAATGTAAAATTAACGGACTAATGGTGATGATAATACGTCATTATGAACTATGATACAGCAGAGACTGCAGCTGATAGTATCTCTAGAAAAACTTAAAGATACAAACGGATAACCAGAAACCGTAAATCGAAGAAGGATAGACAATTGATTATACAATGGTCAAAAAGGAAAAAAGACAAGAGGACCAACAATGATACACAA
>MJUT01063358.1:1344903-1379266 GCA_002080005.1 Gigantidas platifrons
GTCAGTGTTTCTATCACTGGGTCTAGACCTCTGCTGGTGGACTATTAGTACCCTAGGGTATCATCAGCCCAGTTGTCAGTGATTCTATCACTGGGTCTAGACCTCTGCTGGTGGACTATTAGTACCCTAGGGTATCATCAGCCCAGTTGTCAGTGTTACTATCACTGGGTCTAGACCTCTGCTGGTGGACTATTAGTACCCTAGGGTATCATCAGCCCAGTTGTCAGTGATCCTATCACTGGGTCTAGACCTCTGCTGGTGGACTATTAGTACCCTTGGGTATCATCAGCCCAGTTGTCCGTGTTACTATCACTGGGTCTAGACCTCTGCTGGTGGACTATTAGTACCCTAGGGTATCATCATCCCAGTTGTCAGTGTTACTATCACTGGGTCTAGACCTCTGCTGGTGAACTATTAGTACCCTAGGGTATCATCAGCCCTGTTGTCAGTGATTCTATCACTGGGTCTAGACCTCTGCTGGTGGACTATTAGTACCCTAGGGTATCATCAGCCCAGTTGTCAGTGCTTCGGCACTGATATGATTTATTACTGAAATTTAAATAATGTAATTTTTAATAAAAGTAAGGTTTTTCTTCCTCAACCATTGACAACCTTAGCCGAATTTGCCTATTCTGTTTAGGCCCTTTGGTTTTATTGCTCTCAAAACTTTAAATTATTTGGCTTTCCAATCTTTATAGATTTTGAGCGTACCTGGTGAAGGTTATTCCAGAAACGAGTCATGCGCACTAAATTTGATATCTACCTTTGTATTATTGCCTGGGGTTCAGGTATAACACAGAAGAAGGGAATAGAAGTATAGTTATATTTTTAATTAAATTGTTAAGCGGATTTCATGATTCCTAACTTTTCCTACAAATATACTGCATAGGTTATTCAAAGACGTATAGATGGGCAAACTTACTTTTATCGAGAATGGTCTGATTATGAAGTCGGATTTGGTGACTTACGGAAGGAATTCTGGCTGGGTATGTATGACGGACAAATACAGATATTACGATTATATATTTTGGTTCGAATCCTGCTTAGGCAAGGTGTACTCGATACAACATTATGTGATAAAGTTTGTCAGTGACTTGCGACAGGTCGGTGGTTTTCTCTGGGTACTCCGGCTTCCTCCACCAATAAAACTGATCGCCACGTATATATCTGAAATATTGTTGAAATTGGCATTAAACACAATAACCCTTATCCTATATTTTAGATATTTTGTGTGAATGCATCATTGTGTACGTTTATATAAGTGTAAGAGAGAGAATCAAGGTACAATTTATATGAAGCGCAACGTTGCATAAAAACAAAACGCATTCAAAACATATTGTATTATTATCTGTTGTGAAAAGTTAAAATATCTAGAACAAAGTGTAAAGATACCAAAGGGGGGTAATCTGAAACCGTAAATCGAAGGACAGGCAATGAAATGGCCACAACAGAGGGACAACAAACACTACAGAGAAAACTAAAGATCGAGCACTAAAATTCGATTGTGAGGTCATGTGTTCCGGAAGGGTTCGCAGTTCCTGTTCCACGTGTGGCACCTATCGTGTTGCTCATGTTACAAATCCATTGACAAGTCATGAATGAGCACAAGAACTGGATTGTGGTTACTACAAGCAGAACATATCCTTAGTCATCTGTCACACAGATATTCCGTAACGGTTTACCACGTCATGGCGGAGGCCGTCAAACTTGCGAAGTGATTACTTCAACTTGACCAGTAGTTGATGTTCAACCTCGCTACGCGACATCAACGATATTTGTTGGATTACAGAAAGATGAAAAGCATGTGTGAGGTTAATTAATGACCGACCATTAAACCTTAAGACTAATAATATTTCAATCACCCCCAGCGATATCAAAGTCAGACAATATTTATAAGACATGGAAAATAGGTAATTTATTAGTTTGTTTTCAAATGTTACCAAAATTTATCGTGCAAATTAAAGTCAGATTTCTATTCAATAAAATATGGCGACAGAATTTCGGCTAAAAACAGCACCTTTCCCATAAAAGTTTAATGATCATTTCTTTAGGAAAAGGAAAGTTTCTTTAGGTGATGGTAAGCAATTCAAACCTTTCTAACAAAATGAACAACCAAATCTAACAGCAAATCACTGAACACAAATATATGACGTCATATGATCACGTCATATGTCGATGGAAATCCAGATCATGGTTAAAAGGGACGGGAGTCAAGCTAACATGAGTAAGCACATTATGTTATGTCAAAGGAAAGTCTACCGTGTCCCAGGCGACTTTCCGTCAGAATAATATTATATTTAATGCATGAAATGGGAATGCATGAATTAATTTTATTCTCATCAGCCAAATACATATACAAATATATTTACAGAGACGTTAACATTTATATACAACATACTGATTTTTGAACATGTATGGAAAAATTATAATTACATTAACGAGGAGGAGGAACTTTCGTATTAATAATCTTTATACATCTACATAGTTTGTTTTAAGCACAATTACATTATAATTACATGATGTAAATAAATCATTAAATTTGAAGATATTGACATTATTACAGCAATATCTTTATAATATTTTCCATTTCTTGTTCTAAAAAATTAAGCGAAATTATATAATGAAATTTGTCACCTGAGCTACGCGATGTAGGTTATTCTAGAAACGTGTCGTGTGCACTAAATGTGATATCTACGTGTATATCATCAGAGTCACAAAGATGACACATTCAGTCAGCTCTTGGCCCATTGTGTCATCTTCCTGACTATTCTGGTAATCGGTGGGCATCACATCTAAATTTACAAACATTGATTCAATTCAATTCAAAAATAGTTTATTGTTTAAATAGTAAATATACATTCAAACAAAGGGATTGGACGAAAGACAAAGCTTATATTAATCCTTTGCCATACAATATGGACAGAGTGATCATAAACAATATATATATATATACACATATGTATAGTTCAGAGTACTTTGCAGTGAGTCAGGGGAGGTAATCCTCCCTCAACAAGATTTGAAAATAGCATTTATATTTCCTAGTGTAATTTGGGAAGTGAACACTGAACATGTAGCTATATGGTAAAATAGATATATATATATATTTCCATATTTTCAATTCTGTCCAGAAAATTCTATAACATAAACCTTTTCCCACAATTATTAAGTATATTTTGTATAAGATAAACATTAGAGAAAACCGAAGGGGCAATCAAGAATGGACAATCCAATGAAACTGACAACACTGAGTACACAAGACATTAAAGGAAGACAAACAAAAAACAAAAACAAAGCAAAAACAAAACAAAAAACACACAACGCAATCGTAAATAAACGACAGCCATGAGTTTTCATTGATTGATTGATTTTTGGTGTTTAACGCCACTTTCAGCAACATTTTAGCTATATCATGGCGACCAGTTTTAGTGGTTGAAAAAGCCGGAATACCCGGAGAGAATCACCGACCATGGGCAAGAAACTGGTAAACTTTATCACTTGCGACTACGAGTCGAGTGCACCCTTTTTTTAATTACAATGCCGAGCCCGAACCCACGCCGTATTGGTGATAGGCTTGTATGAGTTGCTAGGTAATCCAACTACCTAACTCATTGAGTCACCCGAGCCCTCAAAGTACATATAATACTAGTAGTAAGTAGTATGGATGTCATTGAGTAAATAAAAGATAACCTTGTGTTTTCATATCCTTTATTAATCAAAATGCATATACATTAACTTGAATAGCAAGAGAGATAGTTTAGATTCTTTTCCGTTTAATATTCTACAGTACACCAAAATCTTATAATACACACTTTCATTATTACAGAAATCGAATACCTTCCGAACTCACCATATACCATAAAATATAGAGTGGATTGTTTAATATGTAGAATTAGTTTACAAAAACGCAAATGATTTATTTCAATAAGATCAATTTTTCGAAATCCAAAATTTCTGAACCATGCAAGAGTATTGGTAAAATAGCTATATCAAAGATATAAAGTTGGCAGTCGATAGATAATTTGTGCTTTCTACACTTTTGCAGTAAACCATATATACATGCATGGCCTTTGCTGCTTTTTCTTGCAGGTATTTTCTAGTGGTTAATAAGGATCGACTTCTTGCACCAAATATTCCAAAATATTTGTAATCTTTTAAAATTTCAACTTCATTGTTATCGATGTGAAATTGTAAGGAATTCTTCCTTTTGAAAAAATTAAATCCTTAGTTTTTTAACATTCATTTTTAACTTCTATTTTTGCAGTATGTAGAACATTCATTTAACATCATTTGTAAGTCATTACTAGATTCCTATAGCAAAATTGTATAATCTGCATATAAATGTATCAATATTTTCAAATATACCATTATTAGCTTATTTTCAATGTCTCAATTGATTGAATGAATTCCTTTTATATTTAGACCTTCTAAAATGCTTGCAAATCCTTCAAATAAATTGAGAACAGAAAGGGTTAAATATTATCACCTTGTCTAACTCCAATATAGTTCACACGCAAATACTATGCGTGATTTTGCATCGCAATGCATGTTTTCAATAATCTTGTAAAAATAAATCCCATTACTGGTATTATTTATAAGTTTGACAAATAACGAATTTCTTTGAACAAAATCAAACGCCTTTTCGAAATCGATAAAAGCGCAGTGAAGTTTTTCTTCTTTACACAGAGTAATTCAAACAAAGCATGTAAATAAAAATGTATGGTCAGTTGTAGAATAACCACGTCTAAAGCCAGCCTGATTTTCATTTAATATCGTGAATTTTCAAAGTATACATTTAAAATTGAGGTGAAAATCTTTCCGATACAAGACAAAAGTGTTATAGGTCTGTAATTCTTTGAATCTAATTTACTACCTTTGTTTGTTTTTTAATATTGGTATCATATTTCCAATGATCCAAATGTGTCAAATATTAAGCTAAATATATTTTCATCATTAACGTTAGGGAATACCGAAGGGCCAATTAAAAATGGACAAGCCAGAGAAACTGGCAACACAGGTCACACAAGACGCAGAAAATAAAACAAAAACACAACACAGTATGTCCTGGACACCACTATACGAAAACAAACACAAATAACGTAAATAAGACATAAGCCCTCCCTACAAACAACCTAAGGAAAAGACGGACCGAATATCCTTTTTATGTTTCCAGGAAATGACAAAATCCATAAGTTGACAGAACATAATGCATACATCCTCCATATAGAATTGGAACACTTCGAAAATGGAACCAGATATGCAGAGTACCAGTCATTCAAAATTGGAAATGCTGAATCTAAATATACACTCCAGCTCAGTGGTTATTCCGGAAATGCAGGTTTGTTTTGATATATACAATGTACAGTGAATGAATGACAAAATCTCATCAGCTAAAGGTATATTATTACAGAGATAATATACATACAACATGTGTACAAATTAATAATATATATATAGTTTTTAATAAGCATTTGTGAGCAACGTCCAATGATCATATACATTATATGTCTATTAACTGGAGTGCTGAGCTTTACAGACCGTATCGATGGTGCAATGGTTAACATGCTCGCCTCGAGTTCGGTATGTCGTGGAGTCGAATCACTTTCGGGTCAAACCGAAACCTATAAAATTGGCATGTGTTGCTTCTCCACTAAACATGCAGCCTTAAGGAGTAAGAACACAGACTGATTGGGTTGGAATCTGGATAATCTGTCGAAGTGGATTGACATATCTACCTTCGGACTGTTGTTTCATGGAACTAAGCACTAAAAATAATCTGTGTAATCCTTTTCTTAAGCAATATATGCAATCAAAATACTCGTAATTCATCACAGTACCATCCTTTACGTAATGATGCGTTGTTTGTAAACTTTTACTCGTCGGAAATAGACCTGTAGTTCTAATCAATTGACGTTAAACACAAATCAATCAATTAATATTTTCTATTGAATATATAGGAGACAGTCTAATTAGACATAATGGGAAGAAATTTTCTACAAAAGACCAGGATAACGACGCGTGGTCGGACAGATCATGTGCTACGACATACTATGGTGGCTGGTGGTATGAGAAGTGTCATAGGGCTAATTTGAATGGAAGGTATCTAGGCGGTAGTCATTCATCTTACGCAGATGGAATAGAATGGTATGAATGGACAGGCTATCACTATTCACTTAAATCAACGAAAATTATGATTCGAAGACAATGAGGGAACGTATTATAGGTCACCACAGTAAAGACGATCGTTGATTGGGTATTTATTTTGACTATGCGATAATGACGAACAATATTCCGTAGAGAGCAATGTCAGGAAGACTTTCATTCATTCGTTGACTATCCAATCATAGTCAAGACAGATAAATACCGGTATAATATACAATCGAACACCAGTCTCGGCGGGTGATCGGTTTTTAATAACCCGAGATTTGTTATGCTCGTTTCTAATTGCTCGGTTGAAATATGACTCATGACGTGATCCGAATTATTCCAATATTTTATATTTAGGCCTATTTTATTTTGTAAAATTCAAATTAAAAAGATATTGTCAGAATTATTCAACTATTGTAATTTTATCTCCATCTACGCCAGGACAGTGGTTTTTTTTCGGGTAGTCCAATTTTCTTTACTTATAGAGTTCGAACTGACCACCACTATATAACTGATATTTTGCTGGAATTGGCATTAAACATCATAAATAGTCCCATCAATAACACATCAAAAAGCTTCATTCCAATTTATCCAACTTTTATGTAAATATAAATGACACGTTTCAAAAAGTTGAATAATTGAGATTAAAGGGTGATTGTTTACTAACACTATGACATAATTAAAGCTTGGTTTGTGTTACATTTAAAGAACATCAATGTTTCCCCTTCAGAACCTATCAGTCATATATTAAAGAACATCCTAGTGCATGAATGTGGAACGAATATCCCAACAGTTTTACCATATATTAGGTCTGAGAGTCTTCTGGGAAATTGACATTCTTATATTTTGAAATCATGTTGTTCAATGACACAGCAATTTAGTATTGTTATTCTGGTTACGTTCCAGAAATGTGCAATAACCGCATCGGTGGCGTAACGGTTAACGTGCTCGCCTCGAGTGCGGTAGATCGTGGGTTCGCGCCCCGGTCGGGTTTAGTTTAAACGTATTTTATTTGTTACAAAATAACAAATTGGATAGGACACAAATACAACGTACTTACGAGGTCTTCTCCTACATACAATTTTACAACAATAATAGGCATGCAAAATGAACATAGTTTCAAATATTACTGATATTTAGACGTTTATACCAGAATTTGTAAGAAGGAAGGAGAGTAAGAATAGTAAAGATTTGAGAGAAAGAAAAAGGTTAAAAGGAGAGTAAGAATATTAAAGAACATTGATAACATTGATAACAATACAATGATTGAATGGATGTGGATTTGTTGAAGAAAAAAATATTTAAATGTATTCTTTAAACAATCAGGAACCGTTCTGACTTTCTTATATAGTCAAACACTTTCTTTAATACAAGTTCATTTTGTTCATTTGTAATGGTTGAGTTACCAAAAATTAGCAGCTTAAGATCCAAATGGCAATCATTAGGTAACCAATCCAGACAATTTAGTAGATCATTACTAATTCCATTGTACAGGGAACATTCAAAGAAATAATGGTAGGAATCTTCTCGAATGGCACCGCAGCTACAGGATGGGTTAGATATTATATTAATTTTAAACAGATCATAGTTTAAAAATGTTGCCGAACATCTAAACTGAGTAAGCACTATATTCAATTTACGTGGACCATACAAGTAATATTTCGGAATATTTACACTATAGGAGTTTGACAATTTCTTTAGTTCACTTTTAAAATGGGGCAAAGATCCAACGTTCCTTATTGACAAGTCCAAGTTATTCCACTGTCTGATGGTCGATGGAATGTATGAGTCGTTTGTAATGGAAAGTCTGCAGAACGAAATGATTATATCTTCTCCGTTTCTGAGTGAGTATACAGTTGTACTTTGGATGGTTGGTGGTATCAGGTTAGATAGATAACCCGGGGAATTGTTGTTCTGAATATTATAAAACAACTGAAGTTTTCTTCTAGTCCGTCTTTCTTGTAAAGTCTCCCACCCAAGTTCGTGGAATATAAAATTGGAATTTGCAAAGACGGGAAGGCCCGTAACTATTCTCGCTGCTTCTAGTTGCAGTCTTTCTTATTTACTTGCATTTACAGATCCGCAATTATCCCAAACTTCGGAAGCGTATTCGAATATTGGCCTTATGTAGACTAAATAAAGTTTTTCTAAATTGGACCTACTAATTTCAAATTTTAATTTCCGTAAGATATTTATATGTTTAGAAACACTAGACACAATATTTTCTATATGGGCATTCCATTTAGCATCAGTACTAAATGTTACACCAAGATGTCTATGCGATTTTATCGTTGGAATTATATTATTCTCAAACGTAAAATTGATTTATGGGTATTCTAAATTTGTAAATAGCATTATTTCTGTTTTGTCAGGATTGAATGTCATAAGCCAATGCTGAGACCATTCATCTAGCTCTTTTAAATCGTGGTTAATAATAGATTGAATTTCAGTTCCGTCAGAATGTGAACAGTTAAAAGACGTGTCGTCAGCAAATAGTCTAGTTATGGAAGTCAATTTGTCAGCAATGTCATTTATATATATTATAAACAGTAAAGGGCCAAGAACTGAACCTTGGGGGACACCTCCCAAAATAGTAGTAAGACTGGAGGACGCGTCTTTGATAACAACTCTTTGCTCTCGTTCATTCAAATAACTATGAAACCAATTAAACAAATTGCCATTGATTCCATACGCCTTTAACTTGTGTAATAAACCGCGATGCCATACCTTATCGAACGCTTTTGAAAAATCACAAAAGACAAAACAACTCATTTCCTTTCTCTCTAGTGAATTTATAATTGAATTATACATTTCAAGAAGTTGATGGACAGTTGAATGATTTGGTAAAAATCCAGACTGAAATTCATATATCAGCTTTAAGCTTTGGAGATGATTATAAACGTGTTTATGAACTATTCTTTACATGACTTTTCCCACACCACTTTTAAGCGAAATTGGGCGATAATTTGACGGATAAGAATTATCACCCTTCTTAAAAATGGGTATAACATTGGCTTTTTTCCATGATTTAGGATATTTGCACTGTTCGAGAGATTTGTTAAAAATTATTCGTAATGGGATAGCAATTTTTTCAGAAAACACCTTCAACATTTTATGGCTAATTAAATCAGGACCAGATGCCTTATTTACAGCTAAATTCGTAATAACGTCAACTATTTCTTCCTCTGTACAAAGGATGTCGCTTATAGAACTACTTGTTCTTGATTCAAAGTCGGGTAATAAAACATTTTCGTTATCTATTTTAGAAATACAACTGAAATATTTATTAAAAAGATCACATTTCTCGCTGTCTTCATATACTATATTAGCGTCTGTATAATCTACAATATTTTTTAGCGGTGGTACATTGTAAGAGGGTTTGCTTGATTTAAAAAGCATGTTCATTAATTTCCAGTATTCTTTTGAATTTGATGCATTTTCTAAAATAATTGTATCCAGATTTTTCTCAAAATTTTCCTTTGCGTTCCTTTTTAGGTTATTAACTTTGTTTCTCTGCTGTTTGTACCTCAATATGCTAGATTCTGTTTTTGTTTTTAATGCAATCTTCCGAAATCTATCTCTACGTCTAATTTCTGTTCTTAATTCACTTGTGAACCATGGTTTGTCATTGTTTCTTACCGTTACAAACTTTGTTGGAATACACTCCCTAGCTATTTGAACGAATGTCTCCGTGAAAGTATAACACATTTCATCCACATCATTCAAACTGCCAAGAAGCGCATTCCAATCAGTTTCATCTAACTTTTGTATAAATGTTTCTTTATCTATTCGGTCATATAGCCAAATTTCCCTCTTGAATGAACTCGGCATACAATTAGGACATTCCATGTATGCTACAGCAGCATCATGATCCGATATTTCAGACGGTACATTAAGTACACCTGAATAAATACTGGACATCGTATCACTGATTATAATGGGGTATAATAGTGTACTACTATGGGCTGTATTTTTTGTTGGTTTACTAATAACATTTTTAAAATCAAACAAGGTCATTATTTCTGAAAGTTTATTATTTTGTTTATCGAAAAGGTCAGAGTTCATATCACCTGTAATCACAACGTTTGGATTGATCTCAAATGTTATCTCGATCGCATGTTTTATTCGTGTCCAGTAATGGTTATCTGAGTAGTCAGATCGATATGTGTTTCATAGTAAGAAGGATTGGCCATTACCTTGAATTAATACCCATATTGTCCCATCTAGTGGGGTCTCAAGGTTTCTTATTCTAGAAATACCAATTCCGTCTCTGACATAGATCAACAAGCCACCTCCCGCGGCACCATCTCTGTCGCGACGCATAATATTAGGAGAAAATGATTCTAACTTAATATCATCATCACTAACATTTGAAATGAGGTGAGTTTCTGTGACGGTTATGATATCGAATTCGTCGACAAAATTTTGGAAGAATTCAAGTTTATTTCGTATACTACGAATATTTATATTGCAAATAGCAAGTGATTTATCTGTATTTACCAAAGATGTGTTCGATATATCATTCGTTAATGGACCTGGGTTAACTTCAACATTCCCGATAATAAGTGTAAAGTGAAGTACAAACAGCAGAAATACTAGTACAAGAACGTTTATAAGATCTCACGTGGTTCCATTTACATAAATTAAAAAGTCCTATAGCCGCCCTATAGCATTCAATGTTGTTACCCATTAGGACTAACAAACCAATCGAAATATTCTATAAAGCGGCCATACAGACTCTTGTTTTCAAGAAATCCACATAAAACACATGTACGTGGTAGAAAGAAGTTAAGCACACTGTAAAACACAGAAGAGTATAAAAGTAAATACATGAAAAATACAAGACGTTTGTACAAAGTTGTATGGAGTGACATTTTCATGTGAAATGGGGGGGGGATTAGCTCAATTCAAAATGATTTTTTTTTCTTCAACAAAACCCTGTTTATCTAAATTACTTTTGTAGAAATTATCATATAACTCTTTACTTTCACAATATGTAGCAGTGTTAACACGTGTTTTTGCTTGATGAGTGACATTTTTTTTTTATTTTTTTTTTTATCAAAGACATGAATATGTCACTACTAAACAGGACCAATAACATTCGATTCGTATTTATAAATAGGATTTCTTTTCCCAGCAGATAAACTTAAAAAAAAATAAATACAAAAAAATACAAAAAAAATATCAAATATATTTATAAGAAATTACAGCATCCAAAAGTTATAACACTTTCTAATATTAATTCATAATTATCGACATGTTAAGTATATTTACAAGCAGGAGTAAGCATGAAATATAAAAATAATGAACAATGGCAATCCGATTGTAGTTTATACTGTAAACAATATGTACAATAGTCAATGCATATATATTAATAGTCCAACACTTTAAATTATGCCGATTTGACCTGACCCTCGTAGTATAATCATGAAATTATCATACATTTCTGATGACTACTTATTTACTTGGAACATGAACATTTTTACCTTGTATGAGCTTTGTATAAACATATTTACTTTTAAATAAAATAAGGGGAAAAGCACATCATGGCTGTATGATATACATCGAACTTTTTCATAATTTATTTCTTTTGATACGATTAAGTAAGGTGTGTTCGTTTTGATCAACTGATTTAATTTTTTTATTTTTTTATTTTGTTTTCCCGTAGCCAGTGTAAAAGAGAAAAATAAGAATGTATTAGTTTCATAGCATTGACCTTCATTGATTTTTTTTTATACACACGCCCTCAAATTTCTCCAAGGAGAAAAACAATGGTGGTAGCCCATGTTTTTAGTGTATTGATATGCTAATTTCGCACACCTGTCGAAACCTAACTAAAATTGGAATGTGTAAATATAAGTGATACGTCACATGAACTAAATAATCAGGTGACTCCGTATTTACAAAACATTAAATCCATGTGACTGAATATTTTCAGCGGGTATTCTCAATATAATTACATAGAGAAGGGACATAAATTCATTTGAAATTTTCTGACGACGAGATTCTTAAATAATAACATGAATTTGGAATATTTATATCAACAGCAACATTAAGACTGTATCCCCCATTATTGCTAAAAATCAAGAGTTTTTTTTATTTGGAGGGGGTAATTGCTATTTTTGTACACTAAACGGGTGCGCGTGTGTGTGTGTGTGTGTGTATGGGAGGAGGGGGGTATACGTAGTCTAAAAGCACAACCAAGTCGCATACTCTTTAACCAATATGAAAGGTACAATTAATACGTACATTACAGACAACAAGCACTCGCGTCAATAAAGCAATACACAATACACAGGTTCTTAATTGTCAATGTCTGGAGGATTTTACAAGGAATAATAAAGTATGACTCACAGAATATCATTATTGTACAGGTACAACAACAGTGGCACTAGGGTATGTGTTGCACCTCTACAATAAGGACAACTGATAAGTATACTAATAATTTTACAACTTGATGTTTGAAGCCATGGGCTAAGGTTAATTAATAGCATACTTCATTTAGAACTTTGAGAAATTCCCTTGAAGGTGAAGTAGTTTAAGCTATATACTAGTTGAAAGAAAAAAAAAGAAAAAAAAACAGTATTTGAACAAGTTTCCAGGCTAGCAAGGAAAACATGAGACTTCAAAAAATTATCATTCAGGTTGAGATATGTGGGGTATAATGCTTGAGCAAAATAATTAATAGGAAATGCTTGAATATTTGGCATGTAAGACTATTTACATAATTTCAGACTGAAGTGCATCATTGCTTCTTTCAGTTTTGACTATTGATATAAAATTGACAAACAAGTAAGAACATAGACATAAATAAACAAACAAAAATACTGTCAAACAAAAAGAAATCTGAAAATGAGAAAAACCTTAGTCAGACACTTTATTCATCATAGTGGGTCATACTGCTCAACGGGCATATAACTGTCTCTCTAGGTCTTCAATATCATCAAAATTGTTTATAATCTTCTTTCGTCCTTCACTGTTTTTTTTTGGCAAATATGCGGCCGTCAGAGGTCCAGTAAGCATGTATTTTGTGTTCATACTTTAGTTTTGATAATGTTTTTGTCAGGCTTGTTCTGAACTGTGTGAGATTTTCTGTTACAAAGATTCCATCTTCGTTCTGTTTAAGTAGTCTTTTATTTGAGTACACTTGGTTTCTGACACGGTATGACAGGAATCTAACTATCATACTTTAGAGCCATTATTGCACCGGACTGTCGAACAACTCGTTCACCCTTCTGTAATTTCATGTTTCTAAAACTTTTTGGCATGTTCTTTCTGGTGGCCCTAACTGTTCCAGTCAAGTATGTTTGATTATCGAACATGTCACGGCATAAAAGTGAGCTTGTAAAGCCATTGTCAACCACTACATGATGATGTTTTCTATAGAAGGGTTCGACCAACTTTGTAACAACATCGTATCCAAGTCCATGTACACTGTTTCTCTGTGCAATGTTTCGTTTTCCTGTAAAATAAATTTAATAAAACCACATGTAAAGATAACAAGTTATTTGGGGGGGCACAACTAGAAATTCGCAACGGCAAGAAAAACAATGATGAACATATTTAATACAAACACGAGGAGTCATTTTTTTTTACAAGCTAGGATTTTCAATTATGATAATTAATCTGGTTTTATTATCGTCGAATGGCATAATAATTTATATATGTAGGAAACTGTTGAGCGAAGTAATGAATGGACTGTAAGATGGTTCATACAGGAACACTATTTGTTTTTAGAGGGGAAGGGGTTGGGGTGGCAAATATTATGAATAAATATTCTATCCTTATAAAATTTACTTCCCACTCCCTAATGGGTTTTAAACTTATAATCTTATTGATTGTACCATATCTTTTCATCTACAACACTGTTATGCATTCATTGAGCTATAGCTTTATACATATAGAATTAATTAAAATCTTATATAAAGATGATTAGGAGATTATACAAAATCAGATTCTCTAGAGATACATACCAGCGTACAGATCTATGCTTAAAGTGTAGCCTGTGTCCGACTCAGCAAGCACCCACAGTTTTGCACCCCGACGATGAGCCTTTTTAGCTGGCATATACTGTACAGTGTAGTCACGACCTTTATGTCCAACCATGCTCTCATCAACCGTTAAATCTCGTGCTTCCGCATATTTTTTTCTTAAAAACTTTATTTATCAGGTCAAAAATTCTGCGAACCTTATGAGCAGGATCATGATTTGGATTTCCCCTTGGAAAAGCACCTGCATTATTGTTTGCATGTAAACACTGAAAAATTATCTGGAACCGGTCACGGCGCATTATCTTGGTAAATGTCGGTGTATTATATAACCAGATTTGCTGACTTTCATACCAGTAAGATGCCATTGTGGGTTTACGGAGAATACCCATGGATAACCAAAGTCCAATGAAAGCTGACATTTCTTCATGGCTTACATCTTCCCATTTCTTTAATCTTGAATTTGGTTTTAAGTTGTTACTGTTTCGAATTTGATTTGCATACCGATTCGTTTCTTCAACAAGAATATCAATAATTGATATATTGTCATCAGAAGATAACCACTGGAAATATTCAAGTGGTTCAGAAGTTCTAACAGGGGGATTGACTGGACCACTCGATTCCTCAAAAGGTTCAATATCATATGGAAATTCAAACCTGTCAGCATTCTGTACTGTCCACAGATATGTATGGTTTAAATCTTAATCATTTTCCCCGTCACTTTCTTCATCACTCCCCTCGTATAACCTGATATCTGACCCATAATCGTCGAAATCATCTTCCATTTTGCAGGAGAAGTCAAGCACGCCGAAAAATGTATGACGTCATAATACATATGGCGTCAACATGCTCATGACGTCAAGACTTGTTATGAAAATTGCTTAGCAACATGTACAAACTGCAAAACTATAACTATAAGCCTTTTATTTGTCTTTATTGTAAATAATTGTTTGTCAAGAACATTTCTTTCTTGAAGGACATATATGTCCTGACCGCATTCTGCCGACGATGGACATATGTGTCCTTAGCGCAGGCAAAGGGTTAACCACTAGTTGGTGTGCGATTTCGTTTAACGTCGCCACGCGACATCAACGATGTTTGTTGGATTACAGAATGATGAAAGGGATGTGTGAGGTTAATACGACAATTCCCTGATAAAACATCCTCCTGACTTGGAGGAAGAATTCGTGCCACCGATCACGTGACTTCATAAAAAATCTGGACATTTTAGCAGTAGACACTGCAGGTAGAAATGGATCGAGGAAAATTATCTCAAAACTCATCCATCAAATATTGGTGCGTGGTTACGGGGTGTACATCTGACAGCAGGAAGAAACCCAATCTGGAAAAATATGTAACATTTATCCCATTTCTGACAAAGTTGAAAGAGCACAGGCCATTTTGAACTAAAGATGCCTAGATTTTAGTCACGTGGTTATGGAAGTCACATGACGGTATTATTTGAATACCAGTATCCCGGAACCGACGTATTAATGACCGACCATTAAACCTTAAGAGGAGGGGGTTATTTTTTCTCCACGACCCATAATTTTTCAATCACCCCCAGCGAAATAAAAGTCAGACAATATTTTTACGACATGGAAAATCGGTAATTTGTTTGTTTTCAAATTCTATCAAAATTTATCGTGCAAATTGAAGTCAGATTTAAATTTCTTTTCAATAATATTTGGTGACAGGATTTCAGGTAATAAGAACAGCACCCTTCCCCTAAAAGTGTAATGGTCATTTCCTAATGAAAGGAAAGTTTCTTAAGGTGATGGTAAACAATTCAAACCATTCTAACAAAACGAACAACCAAACCGCAAATCATTGAACACACATATATGACGTCATATGATCACGTCATATGTCGATGGAAATCTAGATCATGGTTAGGGATGGGAGTCAATCTAACATGAGTAAGCACATTATGTTATGTCAAAGTAAAGTCTACCGTGTCCCGGGCGACTCTCTGTCAGATTTAATCAATTATATTATATTTAATGCACGAAAACTGAATGAATGGGTAAATGAATGGTATTGTCATTTAAAGCCACATACGTATAGTTACAGAGAAGTTAACAGTTATACACCATATTGAGTTTTGTACATGTGTGGAAAAGTTATAATTACATTAACCAGGAGGTGGGACTATCATATAAATAATACAATATCTTTACATGAAGAAAATAAATCATTAAATTTGAAGGTATTAACATTATTACAGCAATATCTTTATAAATTTTCCCTTTCTTGTTTTAAAAAAATATACCAAATTATATATTGAAACTCGTCACCTGACCGTACATGATAAAGGTTATTCCAGAAACGCGTCGTGCGCATAAAATTTGATCATCAGAGTCGCAAAGATGACACATAGATCTGTCAGTTCTTGACACATTATGCGATCTTCACGTCTCTTCTGGTTATCGGTGACCATCACATCTAAATTTACAAAATTGGAACATGTAGCTATATTGTAAAATAGATAAATATATTTTCCTATTTTCAATTATGTCTTGAAAATTCTATAACATAAACCTTTTGAAGTAGAATTCATATTTTCAGTCCATTCTTGAAAAAAAAATGTTTTTTTAATTTCTGTTCGATACTACTTTATAGCCAAACAGAAGAGCAACTATTTTGACCAAGCCAAATATTTGACATTCTACAATTATTAAGTATATTTTGCATAAAAGAAACGTTAGAAACAAAACGAAGAGGCAATCAAGAATGGGCAATCCAGAGAAACTGGCAACATTGGGTACACAAGACATAAGATGAAGATAAACAAAGCAAAAAATGCAACACAAAATGTGTTGGACACCTCTATACGCAAACAAACACATATAACGTAAATCAGAGATAACCATGTGTTTTCATATCCATAATTAATCCCATTTTTTTTTTTTGCACTAACTTGCACAGAAAGAACGATAGTATTTAAATTCTTTTCCGGTTAATATTCTACACCAAAATCTTATCATACGAACTTTCATTATTACAGAAATCGGATACCTTCCTAACTCACCATATACCATCAAATTTGGAGTAGATTGTTTAAGATGTATAATTAGTTTACAAAAAAACGCAAATGACTTCTTTCAATAATATCAATATTTTCGAAACCCCAAATTTCTGCGCCATGCATGCTTATTGGTAAAATATTTTCTATCAAAAATATCAAATAGGCACTGGATAGATAATTTGTGCTTTCTACACTTTTGCAGTAAACCTTCCATGGCCTTTCTTGATTTTCTTGCAGGTATTTTCAAGTGGTTAAATGTATCCATTTCTTCCAAAAATGTTCCAATAGTTGTAGTCTTTTACAAGTTCAATTTCATTGTTATCGATGTGAAATTTCAAATTGCTGGGAATTCTTCTTTTGAAAAAAATAAAACCTTAGTTTTCGGAACATTAATTTCTAACTTCCATTTTTGCATTATGTAGGAAATTCATTTAACATAATTTGTAAGTCATCACTAGATTCTTATTGCATCATCTGCATATAAAAGTATGAATATTTAAGAAATAAATCATGGAAGCCAGAATGTGTTGAGAGTTTTAACATGGATTGGAGGATATTAGTATATTATTCCGAGCCAGAAGCGACGGACGGACGGACGGACGATACCCATTTATATAGTCCCCTTCGACGAAGCGTCGGGGGACAAAAAACTTTATCACATAATTTTGTATCGAGTACACCTTGCTATGAGCGGGATTTGAACTCACAACTATAGTGGTGATAGGTACTGATTGCACAGGTAGTTGTAAATCTGACTACCATACGACCACGACCACGACAGTACCTAAAAGGGGGGATGGAGAGTACTTTTGGATTCAATTGGTATAGTGTAGGCATAAGATTTCAAAGGGATTGATTTGTTTGATATTATATAAGTCCTACATGTTATATACCAACAGAAACTAGAGAAAATTCTCTATAAACTGAAGCTGACTTTAACTTTGTTATTCCTGAGAGAAAAATGTATTACACCTTTAAAAATGGGGAAAATATGAAGTGGCCGCTCGTAACAAGCATTTTTTGGCAAATTTTGGGTATGTATGAGCCTGTATTTCCATAACCGTTCATAATAGACCATTGAAAGTTATCTATTGTATAGACCCCATAATGTACCAAGTTTAAACATATCATTCATTTATTTTATATTGCCACATACCATTTGCTGATCAATTACACAATATCTTTTGAAAAGTGCAACCTTAGCTTGCAGTAGTCCACCAGCTAATAAAAAGTACACGACTCAACATAAACAAAGTACTATCCAGTAACCAGAAAAAATGACAATCTTTTATACGCCTAGACCATTGATGATATTATGTTTCTCACGGCTGGCATGTGATGATTTTATCTTAAAATGACACACAACACGTGTGTCGCACATTATCATGTGTAACCCTACGCAAAAAAAACTGTTTGAATTCTTAATGCAATGCCCTAAAAAAAATTACCTTTTTAAAATCCGAGTGGGATTATTATGGATGATAATTGATTTGACCTATATTCAGAATATTTCAGTGAAACGTATTCGATACGGTTGAAGCACAAGTTGTTATGATTGTTGGAAATTACCTACCGGTATCATATTCGAACATTATAATTTCCAAAACACACTTAAATCCAACAAAACCATCAACACACGTGAAGTAGTAAAAAACACATATTGCCGCCTCGTTAACTAGTTTTTGAACCTCGCGCACTAGACCTGAATCACATTTACAAAACCCATCCGCAAAAAATAATCCCATCAAAATATCGTTTTAAAGAATTAATGTTATTATTTTTTTGAAAGTTAATTATAAATTACCAATAAACAGAATATTAGACATTTTCATTATCTATTGGAACAAGTGTGAGAGCCGTAATTAGTCACGGCTGACTGAATTCAGGAGGGAAAAATGGTTTAACAAAGGGGTCAACGGGGCCATAAAGGCCCGATACACTACTGACGACAACCCAGAATTGTTAATTTATGTAACATTATTTGTTTTACGTGCGTTGAACAGTTGAAAGCAATAACAGACAGATACAGATAATGTTGATACTAAATACATACACGTGGTTGTGATCATTTAACTGAATTTGATGTGCACATGATTACTTAATGAAGATCCACACCCGTTAATTCTGATCATTTGTACCGTTACCTGGTATAATTAAAATATATTTATAGAAGTGGGTGGTAATATATAATATGCGACACGCCGTATAAAAATATTTTCAATTTGTTAGCAATATCTCTAAAACTTTTTAAGATATCCATAGGCGGATCCAGAGGACCCTATCCTCCTTTTTGGACTAACTTATATACTGGTAGAAACGTGTTTTAACGGATTATTTCCAATTTCGTCCTTGTCATTTTTCTGTTTGCCATGTTTTGTAATTTTCGCTTTAAATTACGCCTCTCTGTCTTTTGATTTTTCTTAGAACAAACTGTTTTGAAATCCGATTTCTCCTTTAATATGGAAATGTTTGGATCTGCCTCTGAATTTTCGTATATCACGTTTCTAGGAGACATATTTAAAAAATCTAAAATAATTAAAGATAACTAATTAAGATATCTTATAAACCTTTACAAATATCTTTTATAAGAGTTTGAAGATATCAAAGGGGCAAGCACAATCCGTGAATCTAAAGACAGACAACACAATGGCCAAAAGAAAAAGAACAAAAGGACCGCCAACGATCTTCAAAACACTACACAGAAAACAAAATATAGAGCAGCACGAACCCCAGTAAATACTGGGGGAGAACTGACCACCACGATATAACCGAAATATTGTTGAAAGTGACGTCAAACATTATAATCTTAAACCACATCGAACAGCACGAGCCCCAAGAAAAACTGGGGCCGAACTCAGATGCCCCAGAAGGATAAGCAGTTCTTGCTCCACTAGTGACACCCGTCGTGTGTGTTACTCTAGTTACAAATCCGGTGAATTGTCATAAAGGAAAGGACCAGGTGGAACATATCTGTGGTCATTTGTGACACATATTTCGTAACGGGTAACCCAAGTCATGGTGGCGGCGATAAAACATTCGACGTGATGACTTCAACGTTACCACTATGAACCCTTGGTTCAATAGCTTCCTTGTTAGCAGCAACCCTCATGGAAATCAGGATAGAAACCACAATCTCTGGAATATCGGATCAACTAAGAGATAACCATGCGCTTTTGGAATGTTGCGACATATACAAATTTAAATGATTTCTTTTGTCGTAAAGTTTCGTTTTTAAAGTGGCATTTTCGGTAGTGCCTACCGACAAAATTTGTGTGCGGAGCTTATCATCAAAAATCCCCATTGATATGAACAGCATATTTATGAAACGGTATGTCACATGACCAACTTGACCTAAAGATCATATATCTCAGAAATTTGAATTTTCGAAGTGATTTTTTGAGTTTTTAGACTGATGAAGAATATTATTTTTAATAAGACTGAAAGCGTCGTAGGGAGGAATACTAGTAACCATGCCTGTCAAATAGTTTTGCTCCAAAAGTAACTGTGAAACTATGTATCATTGATTTTTCCTCCTCGAGATAACCGTGGTCAAAATAATGAACTAGCTGAATGTTTGTTCCGCCCATAGCTATTTATACACAAGGTCCCGGTTTAACCGGAAATCACTGTCAATTTCGAGATGTAGGAAAGAAAAGTTTGAAGATAACAAAGGAGTAATCAAACGGAAAAACAAAACAAAACACAAAAAATATATGACAAAAAGTAAAAAAAAGGTTATAGTATTAGCCTGTCATAACTGCGTTATTTGTCATAAAAAAATCAAAAATCTCCAAGAGACAGCCGAGTAAAAATTCTTAATCGCAACATAAACATATTTGTTGAAACAAAAAACAAAAACAAAGTTATAGTATTAGCTTGCCATTTTAAGATAAATGTAGAAGTGTTCGTCAGACTGGTGATTTTGCTTTGTGTTGTTGACGTATGTATATAAGACACGAGAAAACTGTGGTATTTTCCAGAAAATGGGTTGTTTTAGATCAAATATGTTTTGCCACTGAGGAAAAAATAATAAAACAATTATGGCCTTTATCGGAATGTCTATCACAGACGAAGGCCATCATTGTATAAAATCAGGCATTCCTATATATACCGTCAACATTGTAAATGATTCATTTACAAGAATCGCTGACTCGCTGACGATACCATTATGCAAGATATGCGTAGGAATCTTGAATGTTTTGTTTCGCGTCAGTGACACGGAGGCATTTAAAGCGGTGCGCTCGATTTTGATGTACTTGAATATCGATAAGGGTGGTGACCATACACGCACAGGGCCGTCTTAACAGCATTGTAGGACCATGGAAGAGTGCACTGAGGCCCCTACCTACACAACCTCTCACAGGAATAAAAATGAAAATGGTCAATAAAAGTAAACATATATTTATTGTATCGGTACTGCCAACAAAATCAGTGTTTAAATGTTAAAGTAAATATGCCGTACACAACATACATATATTAGCATGAGGCCCCTATGCTCATGGGGCACCCGGTGATCTGCCCATCGTGCCCATGCATTATGACGGCACTGTACATGCGAGCGTAAATTCGTGTTTCTAATAAATGAAAATTATCACCCCACCTGACATTATAAAAAAAGATGTTGTTTGTTTATTAATGAGGACTTCATATTTAAATATCTATAATTGGTAATTTTCGATTGAATGGTGCGAGCCTTGAAATTAATTTTAGAAAAAGTAATTAATTTGTAAACGATTTTAGTTTTTATGAATACATGCATAATTTGTAACATTTATTAAACGATATGGTAATAAAGATTCTTGATCTTGATAGCTGATTTTGTGATACATATGATTAATTTTTGACAATATTGTTTTTTTATCTAACAGTTTTTTTTTCTAAAGTATAAATCATACATTGTCATCATTTCAACAATACATGTTTCTGTCACGTTTTACAACTGAACAATTGTTAATTTGTTATCAGACGACAATAACTAAATTGATGTACAAAGCATAAGGCATTTTATCATACCAGTATGTACAGGGCCGTAACTACCATTGAGGCAGACTTTTCTGAAGAAAAAAAAAATCTAGAGTATGGTTCCGTTAATTTAGATCCGTTCTTGATTTCTCTATTTTGCAAATGCTTCGATTTATAGTGGATCTCTAAACCTTGAACTGTCCATAGACCATCATACATGTACTACTGCAAAATGCTTATGAAATAATTTCATAGGCTTCCCATGAGCATTAAAAATGGTCATTTTCCAGTTATTTTCAAGCGTCATTACATCATACTAAAGGACGTATCGTACAAACTACAACTAAAATGACATGCCATACCCAAATGATATTCCACAAGAGGCTGACAGATGGGAGGCAAACTGTAGCCGCTGAAACTTACAGTTTGTCAACACACTTACAAGATTCAATTTTTTATTCTGACGCTGAATTGTACCCAAATGTTTATGTGATTTTAAAGCTACTTCTGACATTATCAGTCGATTCCTGTACATGTGAGAGGCCTTACTCGGCTCTTCGGTGCCTCAGGACTTGGTGTTTCTAGCAACAACGACTGAAAATCGCCTGTGTGGAATGGCGATGATTCACGTCCACCGCAATGTTACTGTCGTACAGGTAATTCCAGAAACAGTTCTCAAAAGGTGGGATTCGAGTGGCGATAGGAAGATTCATCTTGCATTTATCGAAATTGTTCATTAAAATATTATTTTAAAAATCAACCAGTTGTGTTATGTTTAATTTTCCATAACACGAAACTTCGACGACGCGATCGCTATTTACGATAGTAACTGGTATATAAAGCGTCTAAATAATATAGAAATCGATTTTAAAATGCGTTATTTTCCGCCGTCAAGTCACAATTTTCGTCACGGGAATTTACATAAGGGCCTCAATCAGCGGTCCCCATATCCCTGCCTCCCCTGTTTTAATCCCCTAGTTACGGCCCTGATGTATGATTGTAGATAATATATACATATGTACAAAAAAATGTAGCTAACATTTTACCATGTGATAAAACTTTAAATTTTGTTTAGAATAATAAGAAGAATCATGTTTATTTCACCCAGTTTCCCAAGATTGCAAGTTTATTAACTGATTCTTGAATGTTATTACATGCATAAACTTTCCGTCAATGTTCGTATGTTCACTTCGTGAATTTCCGTAAAACTGTGTTTACAAACATGGTGGACTAAGCTGTTTTATTGAATATTTGCACCGAAAATTATTATCTGCCAATTTTCTCTCTTGTGATATTGAAAGTGCATTTATGGAATTTGCATGTTAAAGCAATACATTTCTTGTTCTATAACTACAGTTTTGTAAGTATTTAATTCTAGCCAAAAATGACTAAATATATTTGATACAAATAAGTTATTTCCTCTGTTAAAGTACAAATGTATATAATACACATATTTTGTATATCATAACCTTTATCAGCCCTCGTTCATATATCATACCTTGATCCTATCGGTTCTCGGGCTGATATCAAGACCTAGGGCTAATGGGCTGATAAATGGTATGATGTGAAAAATGCCATGTAATAATCTATATGTTGCAAAGAACAGAGGATAAGTTTATAGCAAATAGAAAATTTACAAGTTGTAACAACGTTAAAACTTTGAACAGATTATGTTTAGCTTAATCATATTTTGTTGAACATAAATAATAGGATTTGACAGCAAGCTATACCAACTTATATGAAGTCATCTCCTTACAAAATATACACATGAATTAATGACAGCAAAACAAACCTCTAACAATAGACATTTAAAATGTTGACACTGATAAGAAGAAAGTAGGAAGTACAGGTAAAAGCTGATTTACTATGGAAACAATTATAGACCGAGATGCTATTTTCAGAAGGCAGGAACTGCTTACCCTTCGCGAGCACCTGAATTACCCCCCCCCCCTCCGTCTTTTTTGTTGCTCATCGGTTTATTTTTTTTAGCTGTCCTATTGTGTATCTTTATGTTCTGAGTTCCGTGTTGTGATGTCTGCTACGATTGCAGCATGGAAATAATGTTCGATTCGTCATTACCTTAAGTTGTTTGTAGAAGGGCGCATATGTTTTGTTTTACATTATTTGTTTTTGTTTGGGTAAAGTGGTGTCCAACTCATATTGTGTTGTATGTTTGCTTTGTTTTTCATCGTCTCGTGTACCCTATGATAATGTTGCCAGTTTCTCTGGATTGTCCCTTTCTGCTTGCCCCTTCGGTATTCTCTAACGTTTATTCATTCACTGAACTTTGCCAATCTCTACCAGAGTTATCGTTCCTTTCTCGCCCAACGTAAGGAACGGTAACTCTGATAGAGATTGACTTTGCATGGAATTTGACCCTTTCGTCCACCTTTCGGGAAATAACGCCTGATATGATTTTAGAATCACAGACGGAAATATGCAAATGCTTTATTGATTAACATCAACATATTGGAGAAGGAAAACAATGAAAACATTGTATTTTTTTTTTGTTTCTTGGTCTGCTACGTTTGGCTAACTGCATCCGTGGTGTAATTGTTAACGTGTTCGCCTCCAGTGCAGTAGATCTTGGGGTCTATAAAATTGTATTTATTATTTGCTGCCTCCCCGCTAAGCACACATCATTAAGGAGAAAGAGCAATGCTGGTTGGCTAAGAATCAGGCGAATGTGTCGGAGTTGAGCGACATTTCTACCGCGGACTGTTGTTTCAGTGAACAAGCACTATAAAACTCCAAAAAGAAAAAGGACCGTGCGACAAACAGCGATCTACAAAAAGTACACATAAAACTAGAGATCGATTCACACGAACCCCAATAAAACCGGGGGTGAACTCAGATACCCCAGAACGGTAAGCAGTTCCTTCTCCACAAGTGACGCCCGTCGTGTTAATCAATAAAACCAGTACATTCAAAACGATTCAAATGAAGTATGTCATTGATCATCTGAAGGTGCACAAATTTTGATATTTAAGGTGCACGTGTTGAATAGGATTGGCGCGTTTCAACGTTGCAAGTGGTTTTCTTTTCCTGACCGTTTCGACTGATATTCTAATCGGGAAAATCGAACTTATATTTTGAGGTGGAAGTCAGTAATTGAAATGCATTGCATAACAAACTACAACAACATTCATGTTTACAATATGCTTTCATAAATAGGCTATTATACAGTGGTGCAATTTACTTTCTTACATTGATGGCATCCCCACTTTTATATGTTTGTCTTTATCTTATGAAGAACTATGTTTTATGTTCGGATGAACGTAACAAAGGAGGGCACACATACAATGTAATGTTGGCTCAATATGGAACTAGTGATAGATGAAAGGGCTACTGATTTCTGGTGGTCAGAAGGAAAAGTGGTGCTGATGGATTAGAAAGGAACATTTTGCCTTGTAACTGACCCCACCAACTACCAGTATAGTTTTAGACTTGAAGCAACCTATGCATGGTTGAATGATAAGCTTAGATGATCAAATAGTTCAGGGTGTATCAGATGTGCGACAGGTTTAAACTAGCAATTATATTTTGTTTGTTAAAAATTTTGTTAATTATGTTTTAGTGGGTTGCCAATTTATTGAAAATCATTTATTATCTCACGAAATTGCACATTTCATTTGAAATTCCTAAGCAAAAATAGTATCGATTATTGACATCATTTTTCATCCGGCATGGTCTGTCAACTGATCACATTTCAATCATTCCCGAAAGCAATGGACCAATCGGAACTTAATTTGGTAATAGATTGTCTATTAAAGTTTGTTTCAATTTTCTACTAATCGGGCGGACATAATGACTAGTCATATTATATGTAGCTTTAAACATAACACTTTCTCCGCATAAAGTTTTGAATGATGGAATTCAAAGTAAACACAAGAAATCATTGGGTGGTCCTTCCCGTGCGAATATGTCAGATATGAGTCCATTAGAAAAAGATAACTAGACACCCACATGGGTACTCATACACAAACCTTTGGGGCTCAAGAAACTTTGGGTTTTTTCTATAAGTCGTATTAATGCCCCGCTGTCTACTGATAAAGCTTCCAAGAGCTCAAACCACAGAACGGCACAACACATCTCCAGGCGGTGGATAAGGGATTTTTGAGTGTGTGTGTGTGTGTGTGTGTATGGGGGGGGGTGTTCAGGTTACAATGTGAACAGCCTAAGCGTGGACAATAGAGAATACAGTGTGTGTCAGTGCCAATCTCTATGAACGAGTATTCTAATGTAGTTCTTTAATATCCTTTGTTTGTGATTGGACAATGCTGTAACCTTCATGGTATCAATTCCACGGTTGAAAATCATGAGATATTTTAGACGATTGCCGCTTACGTCATTTTGTCAACAATGTAGCAATGCACGTGATTACATTTGAATGGAGATAACTGACTCGTATTTGACTATTTCACGGCATCAATTGTTGATTTAATGGTGTAATTTTCACCAATTCCACGATTGAAATAGCATGAAATATCTTTTTAAATTTTAGCTGATTACCGCTTATGTCAACATTTCATAGATATTGATCCAATATCCGCCCGTTTCTGGTGTGAATCATATCTCTGGCCTTACATTGATAACGTGCTACGTGTACAATGTTTCGGGTTATTTCGGAATTATAATTAATTCCAGGGAAACCTTCATCAGAGGACCACCCTTTATTTCGTTTTAGTAATAATATGTATATATATACATTTTGTATATATTTTCATCAGTTAACTCTCCCTTATTTTTTTTTTTTTTTGAATAGTGAAGAGACAAGTTCCGTTTGTATATTTAGTTTCATTGTTTTGTTCAGTTTAATTTCAGTATAATCTTACATACCAAGAAAGACGGCATCTAAGCGATCTAAAAAGGGATGACACAATTATCATCCACAAAGCAGATAAAAACAATGTAACAGTTATTCAAAACTTGTCAGACTACTTAATGGAAGCTGATAGACAACTGAATGACAATATTCACTATGAACAAATATATGAAATAAATCTTGAAAACACTCAGGCAAAAGTTAATGAAATAATCAACAAAATGCAAAATGAAAACTGTATAGATGAGATATCATTCAAATACATCAAGAATGAACAAGGGTATGTTAAAAAACCTTTTGCATATTTTCTTCCAAAAATTCATTAACTGGAAAGTGAAATACTACACACTATTGAAAATGAAGACAAACAAGTTACCAGTATAAATGTCTCTGGTAGACCCATTATATCGCAATGTAATGGACCATTAGAAAGAATAGTAAGATATCCAGATTACTTCTTGCTTCCTTTAGTGAAAACCCAGACGACATACATATCGGATACTGGTGACCTGATCAGGTCAATTGAAAATTGTACATTTGACAATAATGTGCTATTGGTTACTTATGATATTACATCATTATACACTAACCTCAGATTTGAGGAAATAGCGCAAGCTATACAAAATACGCTTGATGAACATGTAGACATTGAATACCCGATAATAAAACTTGAAAATAAATTTCTGGTTGAAATAACTAAACTCATCCTCTCCAATAACGAGTTTACCTTTCATGGTAAGTTATATCGACAAATTATTGGAGCATCAATGGGGGCAGTCGCTTCCCCTGAAATATGTGACATTGCTATCTATAACCATATAAATACTATCCTCGAAAACACTCCAATTAGGGAAAATATTATTTTCCATAAAAGAATGAGAGGCGATGGAATATTAATTGTAAAAGCCAAACAAACAGAGATAAATTCTCTTTTTGAAAATGCAAATAGACAACATGACTTGTTGAAGTTCACTTATGAATGCAATAACCATTCTACAACATTTCTGGATCTAGAAATATATAAAGGCAACCGCTTTGAAAAAACAAATATTTTAGATCTAAAATGCTTTACTAAAAATACTGGAAAATTCCAGTATTTACATAAATATTCGAACCATCCAAGTTCCAATTTCAAATCCTTTATTAAAGGTGAAGGTATTCGTATACTGAGAAACACCAGTAATGAAATTGAATTTCATAAGAGAATAAAACTATTTACAGAAAAACTGAAAGTAAGAGAATATAAAATCCAAATGATAAAAAACATTCTTTCAAAAATCAACTTCAAGGACAGACAGGACAAACTAAAGAAAAAGACAAAATGTGAAAACACGTGTAATATAACATTCATTACACATTATCACACTAAAGCTGAAATACTTCAAAGAATAATCAGGAAGTACTGGCATCTTATTAAAAATGACCCTACAATAGGTACAAAGTTCAAGAAAAATCTAACTATTGGATTCAAAAGAAACAGAAACATTGGCGAATTAGTGAAGCGAGCCATAAGATAAATCTTATAGTTCCTGCTGAAGATATAATTACGCAGAACTAATTGATGTGTATCATCAAAACCACAAGAACAGATAAATATATTAATAACGAGACAAATATATTAATAACGAAACTAATTGACATATTAAATAAATGTTGCAGTAGATTAAACAATCGACTTAGATATACCAACTAAAAATATTAGTTAATAAAAACAAATAAAACAAAACAAAAAGCAAAAAAAAAAAACACCAAAAAAGAAACAATAAAATAATACCCCCAAAAAACAAATTAAACTAAACAAAACAATGAAACTAAATATACAAACAGAACTTGTCTCTTCACTATTCAGAAAAAAATAAATAGGGGAGAGTTAACTGATGAAAAAAAATATATACATGCATATTATTACTAAAACGAAATAAAGGGTGGTCCTCTGATGAAGGTTTCCCTGGAATAAATTATAATTCCGAAATAACCCGAAACATTGTACACGTAGCACGTTATCAATGTAAGGCCAGAGATATGATTCACACCACAAACGGGTGGATATTGGATCAATATCTATGAAATGTCAATAATACGGCAGTATACATATATGATGTATGTATGTATGTCTATCCTACACATGGTTACATTAGAATGGAGATAACTGTATTGTATTTGAAATTTCACGGCATCAATTGTCAATTTAATGGTCACAAATATCCGTTTACAGGCTCCGCTAACGCTTCGCCAGTAAACTCAATTTGCGACCATCAAATTTTTAAATATAATACAGTTATCTCCTAAATATCGGCTTTAAAAATTTCGATACAGTGTAAGCGTAGAATAGCCACCACTACAAAAGCTATTTTCAATCTCTACCCAACTCTCCACATCACATTCCTCCCTCGTTTCTTTATATTGTTTTAATTGGTGATTGTGAGGAACACATCGTGAATTTACATGAAATATTTGCTGCTAGACAATAACAATCCAACATTTATATTCCAATATGGCCACCTGTCATGTATCGGTAGCCATATTGGACTTCAAATTCACACAAAGAATGAAAAAATGTAAGGGACTTTTCGTGTAGTTTGGGTTCAATCAATTTTGATATTGTGTGAAAACAAATTTAATAATTTTCTGATGGGACCATGTGTTGTTTTTTCCAGCTATGACAACCATCTTAGATTTAGATTCAACCAAAAATTGGATAATTTGCTAAACAACCTTACAATTTTTTTTATTCATGTAAAGCTTTGGGTTCAATCAAATTTGTTAATTTGTTTGATGGTGGTTAACGCCACATTCAAAAATATTTCAGTTATATCGTGGCGGTCAGTTTGATTGGTTATCGAGATTCGAACAGACGTGAGTAGTGATATGCTCTGATTGCATAGGTAATTGTAAATCCAGCTACCATACGATCACGCCAACGACGGCCCCTCAAATTTGTAATTTCTGGAGAAAAAAAAGAAATAATTTTCCTATAGGGTGCCATTTTGAAACCTTCTTGGATTTCTTATCTGCACTCATTTTATGGTTTACAAAGGACAATCAAATTCAGATACAGTTTGTCCTTAATCAATCTTGCAGCTTTCGAGCTAAATTATTTTAGATCATCCCAAATGGTTCTATATTAAAAGTTTGTCATGCGGTAGCTGCTATCAAGAACATAATTAGTTTTATGTTTATGTTTTATAGATCGTTGTTTTTCTTTTTGTACTTTTTCTTTTGGTAATTGTGTTGTCTGTTTTTCTTAGATACGGATTCTGATTACCTGTTTTGTATCTTCAAACTCTTCTTGACCCTAGCAGCAAAGTTAAAATTTCCAAATGAAAAGAAATATTCAAATAAAAAAATAGTGAAGACCACATTAATGGTATGTTTGGTTTTATTTGCTTAAACAATTTGGTAGAATATGATTGAAATGTAAAATTAACGGACTAATGGTGATGATAATGCGTCATTATCAACTATGGTACAGCAGAGACTGCAGTTTCTGGTAGCTCTAAACAAGGGTAAAGATACCTAAGGGTTAACCAGAAGTCGTAAATCGAAGAATGATAGACAACTGATTATACCATGGCTAAAAAGGAAAAAAGACAAGAGGACCAACAATGATACACAAAACATTACTCAGAAAACTAAAGATCAGCAACACGAACCCCGCTAAATACTGGCGGTGAACTCAGGTGCTCCGGAAGGGTTAGCAGTTCCTGTTCCACTTCTAACACACTTTACACAAGTAATTATTGTATATTTCTCTTAAAAATATGGTGGTATTGTTTGTTTTGTGTACAGTCATACAAGCTGTCAATTCAATATCATTGTTTAATTACAATTTTATTAATGTTTCCAATTGCAATCAATGAATTTAATTCAATGATTCAAACGTAGATATCAAATTTAGCGCCCACGAAACGTTTTTGGAATAACCTTCATCAGATACGCTCAATATTGAAAGATTTGAAAGTCAAATAACTTAGAATTTTGGGAGCAATGAAACCAAAAGGACCAAACAGAATAAGCGAAGTCGGCTAAGGTCACCCATGACTGCGGTAGGAGAACTGTAGTTTCATTAATAATTACATAAAATCAGTATTATCTAAAAAAAAAAATGAAGTCCTTTGAGGGTTGAAGTCTTCTTGAATATCAACGCAACTAGCGGGTCATCGTATGAACATGACAATTGATGTGAACCCATTCACAGATGTGTAACTACACATGCTCAATTCCAACTGATGAAAAATTATAATATTAACAATAGTTATTGAATATGTGCCGCTGGTGGAGCCAGAACATCTTACCCTACCGGAAAACATGGGGTCACTTCCGGTGTGTAGTGGGGTTCGTGTGGCTCGATCTTTAGTCTTATGTGTATGTCTTGTAGATCGTTGTTTGTTCATTTTCTTTTGGCCATTGTGTTGTCTGTCCTTCGATTACGGATTCTGCTCACCCTTTTATTATCTTCAAACTCTTGCTGTTCATAATTATTAGAATATATCATAATTCCCCATCCATAATCAGGAATGTGGGTCAGTACCATGCCATGGCCGTCGGAACGGGGTTGCAACCCCCTTTACACACAAAAAAAAAAGGTTCGAAACTCAATTATTCAATAAATACAATACGCCTTATCTAATACAAATTTTTGTATTATCCTTATCATTGCAAATGCGACTTTGTGCTTTTGACACAACAAGAATAGTACTTTCAGCCACAATTTGGCGTCCTGCACTGTTTCGTTATAGCCCTTTTCGGAAACTGTTTCTCGAACTACGAGTTAGAGATTGGTGAATTGATTGATATACGTAACAGGAAATGTCGGACACGACATTAAGCCGGGTTTTCCACAAATGTCGAGCCCTTATATACAGTCCGACAAAAGTTAAGCACCACCTGACTTGCTTCAATAATATCTTTTCTCATAATGAACTTATTTCAAATCGGTTTGCTGTTTTCGTTACATGTACACACATAATTACTTACCTGTGAAACAGGTTATTGATCGATTTTTATTTATGTGTATATGACAGGGTGTGTAAAGTGCCACGTGTACTTTTCAACATTTGTGTTTGCGAACGAAAGCTGATTTTTTTTGTGTAGATTTTTAAGTTTCATTTTCTATTGGTTTGGTATGGTGCGGCGAAAATTAACCATACTAGAAAGGTGGCAAGCTGTTGGCATAACGGTGGTTTTAGCCATAGAAGAGTGGCAGACCACTTCAGGGTTAACCATTCCATCATTGTACGACTGATGCAACGTTTTCGTCAAACGGGGAATGTAACTGACCGTCCACGTGCAGGTAGACCTCGCAAAACGACGCCGAGAGAGGACCGCCTCATATCCACACAGGCGCGGCAACGACCGTTCAGCACAGCTGGTGCACTTCGTGGTAATTTAGCATTTGGAGGCCACATTATCACACGCACTGTAATCAGACGCCTCCACCATCAGGGAATGCGAGCGCGACGACCCATAAAACGTCCACAATTGACATTACGTCATCGTCATGCTCGATTTGACTGGTCACATGATCATTTTGGGTTGATTATTCGCACATGGAGACGGGTCCACTGGTCTGATGAAAGTCGTTTTTTGTTACGCCCTACCGACGGCCGTGCAAGGGTTTGGCGCCAACGAAAAACTTCATTTCAGGACAACCACATTTTGGGGGTGGGAGTGTAACTGTCTGGGGTTGTTTTTCCTTTGACTTAAGTTGGACTTGTACTTTCTTAATGGTAATCTGACGGGCCAAAAATACCGTGACAATGTGCTCGCTCCACTCATAGTCCCCCATTTCGACAATCATGCGTTGGTTGACAGGGCAATGTTCATGGACGACAACGCTAGGCCACATAGGGCCCGAATTGTACATTCTTTTTTACAGCAAGAGGCTGTTCAGACAATTCGACGGCCTGCGATGTCGCCAGACATGAACCTTATAGAGCATGTACTGGACTTTATTGGCCGAAAAATTAACCAACGTAATCCAAAATGTCAAAATATTGACGAATTAATAATTGCTATTTTACAGGAGTGGCAACAGTTCCCCCAAGAACGGCTTAGGCGTCTTGTGCGAAGCATGACGATGCGTGTTACAGAACTTCACAATTAACGCGGTGGATATACTCGTTATTGATTTTTATGCCTTCCACATACGCACAATAGATGCATTTAAAAGTTCTTAAAATCTGAAGACTCTGCATTTTAATGCAATGTTAAAAACTTCCACCAAAGACAAACTGGTTTTACGTTTTTCCAGCGCCTGTTTTGAACCCTATTTTTGCCACTTCATAGTCACTTCTTTCAGGATGATAAATACTTCGTAGATTGGTAATTTTAGAGCCCTTGGTGTAGTCTTTTAAGAAGTGTAAAAACAATGGTGATATTTATTTTATTGTTTTAACAGTATTGATGTAAAAAAATATGTCGATAAAATATAGGGTGGTGCTTAACTTTTGTCGGAGTGTATATATAATTTGAGCAAGAAGTAGCACTATATTTTCACTCTATGGCATCTACGTACTATTGTTTTCACCACCGGAACCAGTGGCGGATTCAAGGTGGGCGTACCCGGCATCCCCCCTAAAATTGGAAAAAAATATGATTTTTTGCATAAAATCTTGATTTTTCACACAAAATACCCCAAAAATTTTCGCTCGGCGAAATACAACCCCTATAACCTGATATCCTGGAACAGCCACTGGAAACACTAATTCATAATCCACTACCAAACCCCCCCCCCCCTCACCCCCCTTTCCAGAAACCTGCACACGGCCTTGCATGCCCTCCCTCTGTAAATAGCGGAACGCCAGCAGACGAATAATTAATGAGGATTCCATCAACTGACGATGACAAATGATCAGATCTTCTGATTGCGCATAACAAGATGGATGGTCAACTTTTTTTCGAACGGCTTTGATTATTTATGAAAACCTAGACTATGCGCAAATCTACGATGATTACGAGTATGTACTTTCATTCTACTTCTTGTTGTGGGTTCCGATACCTCCTGCACCCATTTATATTTATTTCGGGTATCATATTTGACATTTAATTACCTACCTGTGATCCCAGTCCGATCCGTATCACTCATATAGTATTAACGTTAAAACGATTGAGGGCCTATACGAGTGAACCATAATGGGAGACAAGAAAGGTAAAACCGACAAATCAACTGCCCAGATATTAAATGAAAGTCGTAATGTGTTGTACGGAGAAAATGTCGAATTATCTTCTGTATTGAATAATGTTTTGACATTGCTAAACAGAATGGATACTAGGTTATCTACAATTGAAAAAAATACAGGAAAAAACACAACCACTCTAAAACAGATGAACGACACACTAACTTCTCTGACTTCAAGAGTAATTACGGTGGAAAGTGATGTTAGTCAAATAAAAACAAGAGTTTCTGATATGGAA
>MJUT01063358.1:1430602-1452806 GCA_002080005.1 Gigantidas platifrons
CAAACAAAAAACAAAAACAAAGCAAAAACAAAACAAAAAACACACAACGCAATCGTAAATAAACGACAGCCATGTGTTTTCATTGATTGATTGATTTTTGGTGTTTAACGCCATTTTCAGCAACATTTTAGCTATATCATGGCGACCAGTTTTAGTGGTTGAAAAAGCCAGAATACCCGGAGAGAATCACCGACCATGGGCAAGAAACTGGTAAACTTTATCACTTGCGGCTACGAGTCGAGTGCACCCTTTTTGTAATTACAATGCCGAGCCCGAACCCACGCCGTATTGGTGATAGGCTTGTATGAGTTGCTAGGTAATCCAACTACCTAACTCATTGAGTCACCCGAGCCCTCAAAGTACATATAATACTAGTAGTAAGTAGTATGGATGTCATTGAGTAAATAAAAGATAACCTTGTGTTTTCATATCCTTTATTAATCAAAATGCATATACATTAACTTGTATAGCAAGAGAAATAGTTTAGATTCTTTTCCGTTTAATATTCTACAGTACACCAAAATCTTATAATACACACTTTCATTATTACAGAAATCGAATACCTTCCGAACTCACCATATACCATAAAATATATAGTGGATTGTTTAATATGTAGAATTAGTTTACAAAAACGCAAATGAATTATTTCAATAAGATCAATTTTTCGAATTCCAAAATTTCTGAACCATGCAAGAGTATTGGTAAAATAGTTATATCAAAGATATAAAGTTGGCAGTCGATAGATAATTTGTGCTTTCTACACTTTTGCAGTAAACCATATATACATGCATGGCCTTTGCTGCTTTTTCTTGCAGGTATTTTCTAGTGGTTAATAAGGATTGACTTCTTGCACCAAATATTCCAGAATATTTGTAATCTTTTAACATTTCAACTTCATTGTTATCGATGTGAAATTTCAAATTGTAAGGAATTCTTCCTTTTGAAAAAATTAAATCCTTAGTTTTTTAACATTCATTTTTAACTTCTATTTTTGCAGTATGTAGAACATTCATTTAACATCATTTGTAAGTCATCACTAGATTCTTATAGCAAAATTGTATCATCTGCATATAAATGTATCAATATTTTCAATTCTAATATGACGCCGTGTTATCGTCAGTTCATATAATACTCAACAACAACATTTTTAGCGCAAACGCAGTAGTGTTGTCAATTCGGCTATTCCGTGTACCCTCCCGCTGTGAAATTACAGTGACGACCGAGTGTAAACAAACAAAACACCGGCATATAACGTATTTTTAAAGTCCTTAAAAAAAACCAACATAATTTAAAAAGTTTATGTATAAAATCCTACAAGGTCATTTCCGTGAGGTCATACACAACAACTACACATACAAAAAAAAATCCGGAAAAAATACTTAAGACAACCATCTATCGACTTTGACTTTTGTAATTTATCGTCATCCTGTGACGTAGTTTACAAGGGACGCTGGTGATATTGACACAAGTTGGTTACTGATTTTTTTCTCGATTTTTTTAGTATTTTACTTGTTTATGTAGCTAAATGCAAAATACCATCAAATTGGAAAGTATCAGTAACTTAATTACATCACCGTCTAGTTATCGATGAAGGAAAAAGTACTGTAAACAATACATGAAGGTTAGGTTGTTATTCATGCGTGACACACATCAATGGAATGTATGTGTGCGTACTGGGAATCCCCAAAGGTAAATTCAATGAATTTTAAAAACAAATGAAAAAAATCTTATAATAGTATTACTCACACAATATAGAGTTTGATTTAATATATGTGCTCACATTGCGCCGATTCCGTCATCATATGTGAAGGGGACTAAACGGAACAGCCGTTGTATGGCGGATTCTAAGGTGTCCTAAGGTCATAAAAATTACCGTATTTGTCCTATTAGAATCGAAATAATCCATTAGCTCATTTTCAATGTCTCAATTGATTGAATGAATTCCTTTTATATTTAGACCTTCTAAAAATGCTTGCAAATCGTTCAAATAAATTGAGAACAGAAAGGGTTAAATATTTTCACCTTGTCTAACTCCAATATAGTTCACACGCAAATACTATGCGTGATTTTGCATCGCAATGCATGTTTTCAATAATCTTGTAAAAATAAATCCCATTACTGGTATTATTTATAAGTTTGACAAATAACGAATTTCTTTGAACAAAATCAAACGCCTTTTCGAAATCGATAAAAGCACAGTGAAGTTTTTCTTCTTTACACAGAGTAATTCAAACAAAGCATGTAAATAAAAATGTATGGTCAGTTGTAGAATAACCACGTCTAAAACCAGCCTGATTTTCATTTAATATCGTGAATTTTCAAAGTATACATTTAAAATTGAGGTGAAAATCTTTCCGATACAAGACAAAAGTGTTATAGGTCGGTAATTCTTTGAATCTAATTTACTACCTTTGTTTGTTTTTTAATATTGGTATCATATTTCCAATGATCCAAATGTGTCAAATATTAAGCTAAATATATTTTCATCATTAACGTTAGGGAATACCGAAGGGCCAATTAAAAATGGGCAATCCAGAGAAACTGGCAACACAGGTCACACAAGACGCAGAAAATAAAACAAAAACACAACACAGTATGTCCTGGACACCACTATACGAAAACAAACACAAATAACGTAATTAAGACAAGAGTCCTCCCTACAAACAACCTAAGGAAAAGACGGACCGAATATCCTTTTTATGCTTCCAGGAAATGACAAAATCCATAAGTTGACAGAACATAATGCATACATCCTCCATATAGAATTGGAACACTTCGAAAATGGAACCAGATATGCAGAGTACCAGTCATTCAAAATTGGAAATGCTGAATCTAAATATACACTCCAGCTCAGTGGTTATTCCGGAAATGCAGGTTTGTTTTGATATATACAATGTACAGTGAATGAATGACAAAATCTCATCAGCTAAAGGTATATAATTACAGAGATAATATACATACAACATGTGTACAAATTAATAATATATATATACAAATGTATATATATAGTTTTTAATAAGCATTTGTGAGCAACGTCCAATGATCATATACATTATATGTCTATTAACTGGAGTGCTGAGCTTCACAGACCGTATCGATGGTGCAATGGTTAACATGCTCGCCTCGAGTTCGGTATGTCGTGGATTCGAGCCCCTTTCGGGTCAAACCGAAAACTATAAAATTGGCATGTGTTGCTTCTCCACTAAACATACAGCATAAAGGAGTAAGAACAAAGACTGATTGGCTTGGAATCTGGATAATCTGTCGAAGTGGATTGACATGTCTACCTGCGGACTGTTGTTTCATGGAACTAAGCACTACAATAATATGTGTAATCCTTTTCCTAAGCCTTACATGCAATCAAAATATTCGTAATTCATCACAGTACCATCCTTTACGTAATGATGCGTTGTTTGTAAACTTTTACTCGTCGGAAATAGACCTGTAGTTCTGATCAATTGACGTTAAACACAAATCAATCAATTAAAATTTTCTATTTAATATATAGGAGACAGTCTAATTAGACATAATGGGAAGAAATTTTCTACAAAAGACCAGGATAACGACGCGTGGTCGGACAGATCATGTGCTACGACATTCTATGGTGGATGGTGGTATGAGAAGTGTCATAGGGCTAATTTGAATGGAAGGTATCTAGGCGGTAGTCATTCATCTTACGCAGATGGAATAGAATGGTATGAATGGACAGGCTATCACTATTCACTTAAATCAACGAAAATGATGATTCGAAGACAATGAGGGAATGTATTATAGGTCACCACAGTAAAGACGATCGTTGATTGGGTATTTATTTTGACTATGCGATAATGACGAACAATATTCCGTAGAGAGCAATGTCAGGAAGACTTTCATTCATTCGTTGACTATCCAATCATAGACAAGACAGATACATACCGGTATAATATACAATCGAACACCAGTCTCGGCGGATGCTCGGTTTTTAATAACCCGAGATTTGGTATGCTCGTTTCTAATTGCTCGGTTGAAATATGACTCATGACGTGATCCGAATTATTCCAATATTTTATATTTAGGCCTATTTATTATTTTGTAAAATTCAAATTAAAAAAGATATTGTCAGAATTATTCAACTATTGTAATTTTATCTCCATCTACGCCAGGTCAGTGGTTTTTTTTCGGGTAGTCCAATTTTCTTTACTTATAGAGTTCGAACTGACCACCACTATATAACTGATATATTGCTGGAATTGGCATTAAACACCATAAATAATCCCAACAATAACACATCAAAAAGCTTCATTCCAATTTATCCAACTTTTATGTAAATATAAATGACACGTTTCAAAAAGTTGGATAATTGAGATTAAAGGGTGATTGTTTACTAACACTATGACATAATTAAAGCTTGGTTTGTGTTACATTTAAAGAACATCAATGTTTCCCCTTCAGAACCTATCAGTCATATATTAAAGAACATCCTAGTGCATGAATGTGGAACGAATATCCCAACAGTTTTACCATATATTAGGTCTGAGAGTCTTCTGGGAAATTGACATTCTTATATTTTGAAATCATGTTGTTCAATGCCACAGCAATTTAGTATTGTTATTCTGGTTACGTTCCAGAAATGTACAATAACCGCATCGGTGGCGTAACGGTTAGCGTGCTCGCCTCGAGTGCGGTAGATCGTGTGTTCGCGCCCCTGTCGGGTTTAGTTTAAACGTATTTTATTTGTCACAAAATAACAAATTGGATAGGACACAAGTACAGCGTACTTACGAGGTCTTCTCCTATATACAATTTACAACAATAATAGGCATGCAAAATGAACATAGTTTCAAATATTACTGATATTTAGACCTTTATACCAGAATTTGTAAGAAGGAAGGAGAGTAAGAATAGTAAAGATTTGAGAGAAAGAAAAAGGTTAAAAGGAGAGTAAGAATATTAAAGAACATTGATAACATTGATAACAATACAATGATTGAATGGATGTGGATTTGTTGAAGAAAAACATATTTAAATGTATTCTTTAAACAATCAGGAACCGTTCTGACTTTCTTATATAGTCAAACACTTTCTTTAATACAAGTTCATTTTGTTTATTTGTAAGGGTTGAGTTACCAAAAATTAGCAGCTTAAGATCCAAATGGCAATCATTAGGTAACCAATCCAGACAATTTAGTAGATCATTACGAATTCCATTGTACAGGGAACATTCAAAGAAATAATGGTAGGAATCTTCTCGAATGGCACCGCAGCTACAGGATGGGTTAGATATTATATTAATCTTAAACAGATCATAGTTTTAAAATGTTGCCGAACATCTAAACTGAGTAAGCACTATATTCAATTTACGTGAACCATACGAGTAATATTTCGGAATATTTACACTATAGGAGCTTGACAATTTCTTTAGTTCACTTTTAAAATGGGGAAAAGATCTAACGTTCCTTATTGACAAGTCCAAGTTATTCCACTGTCTGATGGTCAATGGAATGTATGAGTCGTTTGTAATGGAAAGTCTGCAGAACGGAATGATTATATCTTCTCCGTTTCTGAGTGAGTATACAGTTGTACTTTGGATGGTTGGTGATATCAGGTTAGATAGATAACCCGGGGCATTGTTGTTCTCCCACCCAAGTTCGTGAAATATAAAATTGGAATTTGCAAAGACGGGAAGGCCCGTAACTATTCTCGCTGCTTCTAGTTGCAGTCTTTCTTATTTACTTGCATTTACAGATCCGCAATTATCCCAAACTTCGGAAGCGTATTCGAATATTGGCCTTATGTAGACTAAATAATTTTTTTCTAAATTGGACCTACTAATTTTAAATTTTAATTTCCGTAAGATATTTATATGTTTAGAAACACTAGACACAATATTTTCTATATGGGCATTCCATTTAGCATCAGTACTAAATGTTACTCCAAGATGTCTATGGGATTTTATCGTTGGAATTATATTATTCTCAAACGTAAAATTTATTTCTGGGTGTTCTAAATTTGTAAATAGCATTATTTCTGTTTTGTCTGGATTGAATGTCATAAGCCAACGCTTAGACCATTCATCTAGCTCTTTTAAATCGTGGTTAATAATAGATTGAATTTCAGTTCCGTCAGAATGTGAACAGTTAAAAGACGTGTCGTCAGCAAATAGTCTAGTTAGGGAAGTCAATTTGTCAGCAATGTCATTTATATATATTATAAACAGTAAAGGTCCAAGAACTGAACCTTGGGGGCCACCTCCCAAAATAGTAGTAAGACTGGAGGACGCGTCTTTGATAACAACTCTTTGCTCTCATTCATTCAAATAACTATGAAACCAATTAAACAAATTGCCATTAATTCCATACGCCTTTAACTTGTGTAATAAACCGCTATGCCATACCTTATCGAACGCTTTTGAAAAATCACAAAAGACAAAACAACTCATTTCCTTTCTCTCTGGTGAATTTATAATTGAATTATACATTTCAAGAAGTTGAATGATTTGGTAAAAATCCAGACTGAAATTCATATATCAGCTTTAAGCTTTGGAGATGATTATAAACGTGTTTATGAACTATTCTTTCCATGACTTTTCCAACACAACTTATAAGCGAAATTGGGCGATAATTTGACGGATAAGAATTATCACCCTTCTTAAAAATGGGTATAACATTGGCTTTTTTCTATGATTTAGGATATTTGCACTGTTCGAGAGATTTGTTAAAAATTATTCGTAATGGGATAGCAATTTTTTAGGAAAACACCTTCAACATTTGATGGCTAATTAAATCAGGACCAGATGCCTTATTTACAGCTAAATTCGTAATAACGTCAACTATTTCTTCCTCTGTACAAAGGATGTCGCTTATAGAACTACTTGTTCTTGATTCAAAGTCGGGTAATACAAAATTTTCGTTATCTATTTTAGAAATACAACTGAAATATTTATTAAAAAGATCACATTTCTCGCTGTCATCATATACTATATTAGCGTCTGTATAATCTACAATATTTTTAGCGGTGGTACATTGTAAGAGGGTTTGCTTGATTTAATAAGCATTTTCATTAATTTCCAGTATTCTTTTGAATTTGATGCATTTTCTAAAATAATTGTATCCAGATTTTTCTCAAAATTTTCCTTTGCGTTCCTTTTTAGGTTATTAACTTTGTTTCTCTGCTGTTTGTACCTCAATATGCTAGATTCTGTTTTTGTTTTTAATGCAATCTTCCGAAATCTATCTCTACGTCTAATTTCTGTTCTTAATTCACTTGTGAACCATGGTTTGTCATTGTTTCTTACCGTTTCAAACTTTGTTGGAATACACTCCCTAGCTATTTGAACGAATGTCTCCGTGAAAGTATAACACATTTCATCCACATCATTCAAACTGCCAAGAAGCGCATTCCAATCAGTTTCATCTAACTTTTGTATAAATGTTTCTTTATCTATTCGGTCATATAGCCAAATTTCTCTCTTGAAAGAACTCGGCATACAATTAGGATATTCAATGTATGCTACAGCAGCATCATGATCCGATATTTCAGACGGTACATTAAGTACATCTGAATAAATACTGGACATCGTATCACTAATTATAATGGGGTATAATAGTGTACTACTATGGGCTGTATTTCTTGTTGGTTTACTAATAACATTTTTAAAATTAAACAAGGTCATTATTTCTGAAAGTTTATTATTTTGTTTATCGAAAAGGTCAGAGTTCATATCACCTGCAATCACAACGTTTGGATTGATCTCAAAGGCCATCTCGATCGCATGTTTTATTCGTGTCCAGTAATGGTTATCTGAGTAGTCAGATCGATATGTGTTACATAGTAAGAAGGATTGGCCATTACCTTGAATTAATACCCATATTGTCTCATCTAGTGGGGTCTCAAGGTTTCTTATTCTAGAAATACCAATTCCGTCTTTGACATAGATCAACAAGCCACCTCCCGCGGCACCATCTCTGTCGCGACGCATAATATTAGGAGTAAAGGATTCTAACTTAATATCATCATCACTAACATTTGAATTGAGGTGAGTTTCTGTGACGGTTATGATATCGAATTCGTCGACAAAATTTTGGAAGAATTCAAGTTTATTTCGTATACTACGAATATTTATATTGCAAATAGCAAGTGATTTATCTGTATTTACCAAAGATGTGTTCGATATATCATTCGTTAATGGACCTGGATTAACTTCAACATTCCCGATAATAAGTGTAAAGTGAAGTACAAACAGCAGAAATACAATATCAATGTTTGGATTTACACTCTGTAAAACTGTCAATGAAGCAACAAGAAATGTGCACCTATAATTAGTAAGTAGTATCTCTAAAATACTAGTACAAGAACGTTTATAAGGTCTCACGCGGTTCCATTTACATAAAATAAAAAGTCCTATAGCCGCCCTATAGCATTCAATGTCGTTACACATTAGGACTAACAAACCAATCGAAATATTCTATAAAGCGGCCATACAGACTCTTGTTTTCAACAAATCCACATAAAACACATGTACGTGTTAGAAAGAAGTTAAGTACACTGTAAAACACAGAAGAGTATAAAAGTAAATACATGAAAAATACAAGACGTTTGTACAAAGTTGTATGGAGTGACATTTTCATGTGAAATGGGGGGGGGGATTAGCTCAAATCAAAATGATTTTTTCTTCTTCAACAAAACCCTGTTTATCTAAATTACTTTTTGTAGAAAGTATCATATAACTCTTTACTTTCACAATACGTAGCAGTGTTAACACGTGTTTTTGCTTGATGAGTGACATTTTTTTTTTTTTTTTTTTTTTTTTTTTTTTTTTTTATCAAAGACATGAATATGTCACTACTAAACAGGACCAATAACATTCGATTCGTATTTATAAATAGGATTTCTTTTCCCAGCAGATAAACTTAAAAAATAAAAAAAATACAAAATACAAAAAAAATATCAAATATATTTATAAGAAATTACAGCATCTAAAAGTTATAACACTTTCTAATATTAATTCATAATTATCGACATGTTAAGTATATTTACAAGCAGGAGTAAACATGAAATATAAAAATAATGAACAATGGCAATCCGATTGTAGTTTATACTGTAAACAATATGTACAATAGTCAATGCATATATATTAATAGTCCAACACTTTAAATTATGCCGATTTGACCTGACCCTCGTAGTATAATCATGAAATTATCATACATTTCTGATGACTACTTATTTACTTGGAACATGAACATTTTTACCTTGTATGAGCTTTGTATAAAATATTTACTTTTAAATAAAATAAGGGGAAAAGCACATCATGGCTGTATGATATACATCGAACTTTTCATAATTTATTTCTTTTGATACGATTAAGTAAGGTGTGTTCGTTTTGATCAACTGATTTAAATTTTTTATTTTTTTATTTTGTTTGCCCGTAGCCAGTGTAAAAGAGAAAAATAAGAATGTATTAGTTTCATAGCATTGACCTTCATTGATTTTTTTTTTATACACACGCCCTCAAATTTCTCCAAGGAGAAAAACAATGGTGGTAGCCCATGTTTTTAGTGTATTGATATGCTAATTTCGCACACCTGTCGAAACCTAACTAAAATTGGAATGTGTAAATATAAGTGATACGTCACATGAACTAAATAATCAGGTGACTCCGTATTCACAAAACATTAAATCCATGTGACTGAATATTTTCAGCGGGTATTCTCAATATAATTACATAGAGAAGGGACATAAATTCATTTGAAATTTTCTGACGACGAGATTCTTAAATAATAACATGACTCTGGAATATTTATATCAACAGCAACATTAAGACTGTATCCCCCATTATTGCTAAAAATCAAGAGTTTTTTTTATTTGGAGGGGGTAATTGCTATTTTTTTACACTAAACGGGTGCGCGTGTGTGTGTGTGTGTATGGGAGGGGGGGTATACGTAGTCTAAAAGCACAACCAAGTCGCATACTCTTTAACCAATATGAAAGGTACAATTAATACGTACATTACAGACAACAAGCACTCGCGTCAATAAAGCAATACACAATACACAGGTTCTTAATTGTCAATGTCTGGAGGATTTTACAAGGAATAATAAAGTATGACTCACAGAATATCATTATTGTACAGGTACAACAACAGTGGCACTATGGTATGTGTTGCACCTCTACAATAAGGACAACTGATAAGTATACTAATAATTTTACAACTTGATGTTTGAAGCAATGGGCTAAGGTTAATTAATATCATACTTCATTTAGAACTTTGAGAAATTCCCTTGAAGGTGAAGTATTTTAAGCTATATACTAGTTGAAAGAAAAAAAAACAAAAAAACAAAAAGTATTTGAACAAGTTTCCAGGCTAGCAAGGAAAACATGAGACTTCAAAAAATTATCATTCAGGTTGAGATATGTGGGGTATAATGCTTGAGCAAAATAATTAATAGGAAATGCTTGAATATTTGGCATGTAAGACTATTTACATAATTTCAGACTGAAGTGCATCATTGCTTCTTTCAGTTTTAACTATAGATATAAAATTGACAAACAAGTAAGAACACAGACATAAATAAACAAACAAAAATACTGTCAAACAAAAAGAAATCTGAAAATGAGAAAAAGCTTAGTCAAACACTTTATTTATCATAGTGGGTCATACTGCTCAACGGGAATATAACTGTCTCTCTAGGTCTTCAATATCATCAAAATTGTTTATTATCTTCTTTCGTCCTTCACTGCTTTTTTTGGCAAATATGCGGCCGTCAGAGGTCCAGTAAGCATGTATTTTGTGTTCATACTTTAGTTTTGATAATGTTTTTGTCAGGCTTGTTCTGAACTGTGTGAGATTTTCTGTTACAAAGATTCCATCTTCATTCTGTTTAAGTAGTCTTTTATTTGAGTACACTTGGTTTCTGACACGGTATGACAGGAATCTAACTATCATACTTTAGAGCCATTATTGCACCGGACTGTCGAACAACTCGTTCACCCTTCTGTAATTTCATGTTTCTAAAACTTTTTGGCATGTTCTTTCTGGTGGCCCTAACAGTTCCAGTCAAGTATGTTTGGTTATCGAACATGTCACGGCATAAAAGTGGGCTTGTAAAGCCATTGTCAACCACTACATGATGATGTTTTCTATAGAAGGGTTCGACCAACTTTGTAACAACATCGTATCCAAGTCCATGTACACTGTTTCTCTGTGCAATGTTTCGTTTTCCTGTAAAATAAATTTAATAAAACCACGTGTAAAGATAGCAAGTTATTTTTGGGGGGGCACAACTAGAAATTCGCAACGGCAAGAAAAACAATGGTGAACATATTTAATACAAACACGAGGAGTCAATTTTTTTTACAAGCTAGGATTTTCAATTATGATAATTAATCTGGTTTTATTATCGTCGAATGGCATAATAATTTATATATGTAGGAAACTGTTGAGCGAAGTAATGAATGGACTGTAAGATGGTTCATACAGGAACACTATCTGTTTTTAGAGGGGAAGGGGTTGGGGATGGCAAATATTATGAATAAATATTCTATCCTTATAAAATTTACTTCCCACTCCCTAATGGGTTTTAAACTTATAATCTTATTGATTGTACCACATCTTTTCATCTACAACACTGTTATGCATTCATTGAGCTATAGCTGTATACATATAGAATTAATTAAAATCTTATATAAAGATGATTAGGAGATTATACAAAATCAGATTCTCTAGAGATACATACCAGCGTACAGATCTAGGCTTAAAGTGTAGCCTGTGTCCGACTCAGCAAGCACCCACAGTTTTGCACCCCAACGATGAGCCTTTTTAGCTGGCATATACTGTACAGTGTAGTCACGACCGTTATGTCCAACCATGCTCTCATCAACCGTTAAATCTCGTGCTGCCGCATATTTTTTTCTTAAAAACTTTATTTATCAGGTCACAAATTCTGCGAACCTTATGAGCAGGATCATGATTTGGATTTCCCCTTGGAAAAGCACCTGCATTATTGTTTGCATGTAAGCACTGCAAAATTATCTGGAACCGGTCACGGCGCATTATCTTGGTAAATGTCGGTGTATTATATAACCAGGTTTGCTGACTTTCATACCAGTAAGATGCCATTGTGGGTTTACGGAGAATACCCATGGATAACCAAAGTCCAAGGAAAGCTGACATTTCTTCATGGCTTACATCTTCCCATTTCTTTAATCTTGAATTTGGTTTTAAGTTGTTACTGTTTCGAATTTGATTTGCATACCGATTCGTTTCTTCAACGAGAATATCAATAATTGATATATTGTCATCAGAAGATAACCACTGGAAATATTCAAGTGGTTCAGAAGTTCTAACAGGGGGATTGACTGGACCACTCGATTCCTCAAAAGGTTCAATATCATGTGGAAATTCAAACCTGTCAGCCTTCTGTACTGTCCACAGATATGTAGGGTTTAAATCTTGACAATTTTCCCCGTCACTTTCTTCATCACTCCCCTCGTATAAGCTGATATCTGACCCATAATCGTCGAAATCATCGTCCATTTTGCAGGAGAAGTAAAGCACGCCGAAAAATGTATGACGTCATAATACATATGACGTCAACATGCTCATGACGTCAAGACTTGTTATGAAAATTACTTAGCAACATGTACAAACTGCAAAACTATAACTATAAGCCTTTTATTTGTCTTTATTGTAAATAATTGTTTGTCAAAAAAATTTCTTTCTTGAAGGACATATATGTCCTTACCGAATTCTGCCGACGATGGACATATGTGTCCTTAGCGCAGGCAAAGGGTTAACCACTAGTTGATGTGCGATTTCGTTTAACGTCGCCACGCGACATCAACGATGTTTGTTGGATTACAGAATGATGAAAGGAATGTGTGAGGTTAATACGACGATTCCCTGATAAAACGTCTTCCTGACTTGGAGGAAGAATTCGTGCCACCGATCACGTGACTTCATAAAAAATCTAGGCATTTTAGCAGTAGACACTGCAGGTAGAAATGGATCGAGGAAAATTATCTCAAAACTCATCCATCAAATATTGGTGCGTGGTTCCGGGGTGTACATCTGACAGCAGGAAGAAACCCAATCTGGAAAAATATGTAACATTTATCCCATTTCTGACAAAGTTGAAAGACCACCGGCCATTTTGAACTACAGATGCTTAGATTTTAGTCACTAGTCACGTGGTGATGGAAGTCACATGACGGTATTATTTGAATACCAGTATCCCGGAACCGACGTATTAATGAACGACCATTAAACCTTAAGAGGAGGGGGTTATTTTTTCTCCACGACCCATAACTTTTCAATCACCCCCAGCGAAATAAAAGTCAGACAATATTTTTACGACATGGAAAATCGGTAATTTGTTTTCAAATTCTATCAAAATTTATCGTGCAAATTGAAGTCAGATTTAAATTTCTTTTCAATAATATTTGGTGACAGGATTTCAGGTAATAAGAACAGCATCCTTACCCTAAAAGTGTAATGGTCATTTCCTAATGAAAGGAAAGTTTCTTAAGGTGATGGTAAACATTTCAAACCATTCTAACAAAACGAACAACCAAACCGCAAATCATTGAACACAAATATATGACGTCATATGATCACGTCATATGTCGAGGGAAATCCAGATCATGGTTAGGGACGGGAGTCAATCTAACATGAGTAAGCACATTATGCTATGTCAAAGTAAAGTCTACCGTGTCCCGGGCGACTCTCTGTCAGATTTAATCAATTATATTATATTTAATGCACGAAAACTGAATGAATGGGTAAATGAATTGTATTGTCATTTAAAGCCACATACGTATAGTTACAGAGAAGTTAACAGTTATACACCATATTGAGTTTTGTACATGTGTGGAAAAGTTATAATTACATTAATAAATTTTCCCTTTCTTGTTTTAAAAAAATATACCAAATTATATATTGAAACTCGTCACCTGACCGTACATGATAAAGGTTATTCCAGAAACGCGTCGTGCGCATAAAATTTGATCATCAGAGTCGCAAAGATGACACATAGATCTGTCAGTTCTTGACACATTGTGCGATCTTCACGTCTCTTCTGGTTATCGGTGACCATCACATCTAAATTTACAAAATTGGAACATGTAGCTATATTGTAAAATGGATAAATATATTTTCCTATTTTCAATTCTGTCTTGAAAATTCTATAAAATAAACCTTTTGAAGTAGAATTCATATTTTCAGTCCATTTTTGAAAAAAATGTCTTTTAATTTCTGTTCGATATTACTTTATAGCCAAACAGAAGAGCAACTATTTTGACGAAGCCAAATATTTGACATTCTACAATTATTAAGTATATTTTGCATAAAAGAAACGTTAGAAACAAAACGAAGAAGCAATCAAGAATGGGCAATCCAGAGAAACTGGCAACATTGTGTACACAAGACATAAGATGAAGATAAACAAAGCAAAAAATGCAACACAAAATGTGTTGGACACCTCTATACGCAAACAAACACATATAACGTAAATCAAAGATAACCATGTGTTTTCATATCCATAATTAATCCCATTTTTTTTATTTTTTTTGCACTAACTTGCACAGAAAGAACGATAGTATTTAAATTATTTTCCGGTTAATATTCTACACCAAAATCTTATCATACGAACTTTCATTATTACAGAAATCGGATACCTTCCTAACTCACCATATACCATCAAATTTGGAGTAGATTGTTTAAGATGTATAATTAGTTTACAAAAAAACGCAAATGACTTCTTTCAATAATATCAATATTTTCGAAACCCCAAATTTCTGCGCCATGCATGCTTATTGGTAAAATATTTTCTATCAAAAATATCAAATAGGCAATGGATAGATAATTTGTGGTTTCTACACTTTTGCAGTAAACCTTCCATGGCCTTTCTTGATTTTCTTGCAGGTAATTTCAAGTGGTTAAATGGATCCATTTCTTCCAAAAATGTTCCAATAGTTGTAGTCTTTTACAAGTTCAATTTCATTGTTATCGATGTGAAATTTCAAATTGCTAGGAATTCTTCTTTTGAAAAAATTAAAACCTTAGTTTTCGGAACATTAATTTCTAACTTCCATTTTTGCATTATGTAGGAAATTCATTTAACATAATATGTAAGTCACCACTAGATTCTGATTGCATCATCTGCATATAAAAGTATGAATATTTAAGAAATAAATCATGGAAGCCAGAATGTGTTGAGAGTTTTAACATGGATTGGCGGATATTAGTATATTATTCCGAGCCAGAAGCGAGGGATAAAATTTACTAATATTCGCCAATCCATGTTAAAACTCAAAACACATTCTGGCTTCCATGTTTCATTTCGATTCTGATATGTCGAAGAGTACAAATACGGTAGTATACTTTGATCGGAAGACGGTAATTTATACATAAGCATGAGGAAAATGTCGCACACAACTTATGTAACTCGAAATGTATCGGCATTATTCGGGTCACAATTTATTCTTCCAATGGAAACGTCAGTCACATTCATCGGCGCATGTGCTACTGAGATAATAGGTAGAAATAATTCTGGTTTTTTTAAACAAAGGGAAAGAGTGAGGTCATGTTAGAATTTGAAATAAACCATAAGCTCATTTTCAAAGTCTCGATTGATTGAATCAATTCCTTTTATATTTAACCCTTCTAAAAATTCTTGCAAATCGTTCAAATAAATTGGGAACAGTAAAGGGTGTGTTTTCATCCTGTCTACATGTATATATTTCACAGGCAAATAAATCGGACTTTTTATTGTTGTGTGCTATGCGCAATTTTGCAAATTTCGTATCAAATTTTATTTGCAGAAGTTTTTCAATGTTTAAATACGATATATATATCACAAAAGCCTTATCATTACAAAATATATCAATAAAACATATCAACATAAAAATAAATGTCTACTTTTGACAGCCAGTGGCTCTTTTCACAAAAATTATTACGATAAAAAATTGTCGTAAGTGTAAAACTAAGATTAAAAAGAGTTTCACAAAAATACTTACGATAATCTTAAGTGTAAAAATATTCCTAACTTTACGTGTAAAACTACCCTGTCGTAAGTGTAAAATTTTGATCTTAAGAGAAATAGTTGTCTTATCTTTTATCATAAGTGAAAAAAATCGAAACCAAATCTGGTTAATTCTTTTAATTTTATATTTCAAATTGGGAATGATCGACAATCGAAAAGACTACTAGCAAACTTGGTAAAAATTCTTCTTTTTATTATTTTTTTATTTTATTTTAAAAAATGGAATACGGGATTTTCTCCTAGATATCTACAGTCTCCGCTTACTAAAAGTTTTGTATGAACAGTCGCTTTAGGACTGGAAGTTTCTGGACCCAATGAAATCGTTTTGATTTTGCATTATATTAGTAATATAATTTATTAATTTCTGGCAACTTCGATGATCATCGAACACTCTGGCAATACATAAACTTGTGCACATTCTTCTGTTATATTAATATAAATATATAACAGGGATATTTATTCGTCTTCGTGTTTGATAGATGATAAACACATCTTAATTTGGGTTATCTCAGAAAAATCAGAATAAATTTTCATCAGTAAAAGAACAAGTGTCTAATTTTGTGTGGGATGGGATTAATTGGAAAAAAAAATGAGGGGGTAAATATTTTGCTGACAAATAACCGATAAAATGAATTATATGAATAGGTTTTTTTTCACACTCCCTTAAAAAAATAATTCTACTTAAAGTAACCATGCATGGATGGTGACGCACAACTCCAAGTACTGGTAATTATTATAGATCATTTTAATTTACATGAATTATAAATGTTCCTTTATACGAAAATCATACCCGTTCATATTTTGTGCAGTTATTGGTGATCGATTCATATATTAGATAAAAATCAAATATAAACATACAAACACATCAATCATAGCATAAAAACTGCTTATAAATCAGTGCCGGGGATATTTTATAGAATTATTTTATTTAAAAAAAAATGTTTTGTTGTGCTATAGAAATGAAACTAGGTTGCTAAGAAAGATGGTTTATGGTGTTTAACGCCCCTTTCAGCAATATATCGGTCAGTTTTATCGGTGGAGAAAACTGGAGTACTCGGAGAAAACCACTGACCTGTCACAAATCACTGACAAACTTTATCACATAATGTTGTATCGAGTACACCTAAGGAAGAATTTTTATCGTAAGTGTAATTTTAGTCGTAAGATAATCTTTGTGAAAAGGACTTAGGAGTTGTCGTAAGATAATCTTAAGTGAAAAAGTTAGGACTATAGCTACGAATTTTTGTGAAAAGAGCTGCTGGTTTCCAAAAGGGAGATAATTTAAACACCCCCTTTATACAATCTCCCCGAAAGAGTTCAAATCTTGGGTCACGCGCATATCATTTGCATTACTGTTGTTAACAACAGTGCTGTCAAATATTTTGCGATTTGCTCATAAATTCTGCTTTTGAGCGGATTTTTAATGTTGTGCAGTTGATTTTAGTTAAATTAAGTGACATATTAAGTGAACATATTTAATCCGAAAATTCCACGATATTTGCCTTTCATATTACTTTAAATATATATGTAAATAAATATGTTTTCAGGAAACGATCAAATTCATAAGTTGACAGAACATAATGCATACATTCTACGCATAGAATTGGAATACATCAGATATGCAGAGTACCAGTCATTCAAAATTGGAAATGCTGAATCTAAATATACACTCCACGTCAGTGGTTATTCCGGAAACGCAGGTTTGTTTTCATATATACAATGTACAGTGCTACGATTGTGAATGAATGACAGATTCTCATATTTAAAGGGGCATTATCTGCCAAATCGTAATTTTTTGTTACCCGTAAAAACTATCAGATATCATTGATGCCTTAATAAAACGTGTTTCTGTAACTTATAAATGTTATGAAATGTACGTATACGCGCATCGGGGGAAAACAGCTCGTGTTTTGAGATCGATCAAGAAATGGACACCATCTTATTAATTATCGACATTGTTTACGGAGTTTGTCGAATCGTCATTAAATCAGTACAACAATGCACTTATTTCTTATTTTTTGTGAATCTGCTTTTAGTCGGGTGTTAATTAGGGACAAAGAACCATGCAAGTTGGCAGTTAATAAGGGACAAAATACAAATTATTCGTTTTTACCTGTCACTAGTACGGTCAATTGCATACGAAAAAAGGCAAATTATTTGCTTGCAAGCAAATAAGTAATCGATGGTAATTTTTGTTCTAAAAAGGCGGAAAGTGGTTCGATAAGCTGTTTAATGTGAAATATTTACCTTTATTTCATCATTTTAAAGCTATTTACCAATTTCCAAAACAAGTATTTTTGTTGGTCAAAATCGTAGCTAATGGTGTATAATTACAGAGATAATATACATAAAACATGTGTGAGCATTTGTGAGCAACGTCAAGAGACCGTCGCGATCATGATCGTATGGCGATAGGATTTACAATGTACAACTACCTATGTAATCAGTGCCTATCACCACTAAAGTTGTGAGTTCGAACCCTGTTCATGACGAGGTGTACTCGATCCAACATTATGTGATAAAGTTTGTCAGTGACTTCCGACAGGTCGGTGGTTTTCTAAACTGACCAACGCAATATAACTGAAATATAACACCATAAAACCCAACAAAAATATAATGAGCATATATGTGTATTAACTGGAGGACTGAACTTCACAAACTGAGGGGCACGGGTGGCTCAATGAGTTAGGTTGCTGGATCTAACAACTCATACAAGTCTATCACAAATACGATGTGGGTTCGTGCCCAGCTTTGTAAATTACAAAAAGGGTGCACTCGACTCGCAAGTGATAAAGTTTACCAGTTGCTTCCCTATGGTCGGTAGTTCTCTCCGGCTTCCCCCACCACTAAAAGTGGTCGCCATGATATAGCTGAAATATTGTTGAAAGTGGCATTAAAGCACCTAAAATTTAAAAAAATCAAATCACAAACCGTATAGGTTGTGTACATAATAACAATGATTAGCGTGTTCGCTTTCGAGTTCGATATATCGTGGGTTCGAGCCACTTTCGGGTCAAACCAAAAACTATCCAATTGGCATTTGCAGCTGCCCTCCGCTTAGTAAGCACAACTAAGGAACAGGAGCAAAGACTGATTTGAATGGAATCTGGATAAAGTGTAAAAGTGGAGAGAAATGTCTACTCGTGGACGGTTATTTTAGTGAGCTAAGCACTAAGAATAGTCTGTGTAATCCTTTTCCTAAGCAATATGCATGCAATCAAAATGTTCAGTCGTAATTCATCAGAGTACCACCTTATACGTAATGATGCGTTGTTTGTAAACTTTTACTCGTTGGAAATAGACCTGTAATTCTGATCAATTGACGTTAAACACAAATCAATCAATCAATATTTTCTATTGAATATATAGGAGACAGTTTATAGGGGAGCATAATGGGAAGAAATTTTTTACAAAAGACCAGGACAACGACAACAAGCCGGACATATCATGTGCTACGACTTTCTATGGTGGATGGAGGTATGGGATGTGTCTTCATTCTAATTTGAATGGAAATTATCTAGGCGGTTTTCATCCAACTTTCGGAACTGGAATAGTTTGGCGAACGATTAACGGCTTTTACTATTCACACAAATCGACGAAAATGATGATTCGAAGACAATGAGGGTACGTATTATAGGTCACCACAGTAACGACGATCGTTGATTGGGTATTTATTTTGACTATATACGATAATTATAACGACGAAAAATAATCCGTCGAGAGCAATGTCAGGAAGACTTTCATTCATTCTTTGACCATCCAATCATAGCTATATATATAGACAAGGCAGCTAATTATAATATCCAATCGAACACCGGCTTTCTCGCTCGGTTTTTAATAACCCGACATTTGGTAGGCTCGTTTGAACCAATTGTTCGGTTGAAATATGTGACCCATGACGTGATCCGAATTATTCTAATATTTTACATTTAGGACTAGTTGTTATTAGTTTTAATTTATTTTTAAAAATAAAATAAAAATATTTTAAGAATTATTCTACTATTTTAATTATGTCTCCATTTTCATTCCCATTTATCCGACATTTATGTAAATATATAAAACCTGTAAAAAAAAAGATGGATAGATGACATTAAAGGCCGATTACTGGTTACTAACAATTGGACATAATTAAAGTTTGGGTATATACATAGTGGGGCATTTAAAGAAACTCACTGTCTCCCTTTCAGCGATATTAAAGAACATCCTATAGCTAGTGCATGCATATGCAACGAATATCCCAACAGTTGTACCATATAATAGGTCTGAGAGTATTCCAAGAAAAAAAAAGTTGTCAAATTGATATTTAGATATCCTATATGTGCAATTTCACAAGCAATTCAGTATACCGTAGTTATTTTGGTTCTAGATATTTATTGTTGCTGGGCACTCATCTAACAAATAATAGGATCAGGAGTCCTCCAGGATTTGTTCTAAATCCAACTGTCCAATAACAACTAGTTTTATTCCTGTTCCAGAAATCTTTGGATGGAAGGTACCTTTTAAAGTAATGGATCCCAGAATCTTACTGGTAATTCATCAAATTCGTGTTCAATAGTTCCTCTGCTAAGAATATAATTTGCTGGCGATATGCGCAGTCGCTTTATTGGTTCTGTATGTGTGTTTTACAAGGTTTATTGGTGGATGTAACCGGAGCACCTGCAGAAAACCACTGATCTGCTGCAAGTCACTAACAAACTTTATCCCATAATGTTGTATCAAGTACACCTCACCCGAGTGGGATTCGAACTCACGTTAGTGGTGATAGGCACCGCTAAGGCGATTGCATAGGTAGTTGTTAATCCAACTACCATATGATCACAACGACGGTCCTTCATTGACAGTTGATAATTTCATGAAGACAACAACAAAACTGTTCAGAGATTACCTTAGTTTAGTTTATTGGTATTCCTGATCCAGTTAATAGTTTATTTGACCTATATAAAATCCTAGTAATTATTAAGACAGTTTCTACAATATCAAATCACTTCGGATGCTATTGCCTGATAAGTACTTGGGATATACAGGTTTATCACTGCATAAAAATGTGCAGAGGTGGGCATAAATACATGTCGTGAGGGAACTTCCAGTGAAGGGGGGATGCAGGTTGCTTACTGCTTTATTATAGTGCTAGACATAATCAGGGGTGGATCCAGGATTTCAAGTTAGGGGGGGCATATTTAAAATAATTGCGGAGCGAGGTGCGAAAATTTTTGGGGTATTTCGTGTGGAAAATCACGATTTTACGCAAATAAATCATATTTTTTCCAATTTTTTTTGGGGGGCGCACGCCGGGTGTGGCCCCCCCACCCTGTTGGATCTGCCCCTGATAATGTGTGACTGCCTTGTGTCGCATATCTAAAACTTGAACTTGATTTGGTTTTTTAATCTGTCTGAAGATATTTCGAGTCGATGCATACATTGAACTTTAATAGTTAATGCTTTGAAATCAATTAAAAAATCATCATTATGCACAAAAACATCAGAAATTCGAACTTGACCCGTATTTTCCGATACAAAGCTAGTCTTGAATTACAAGTTATTCCACATACTCTTGAGATAATTGACTAACCCCATTACCCCAACCTTCATCAAACCAATAGCCGAGTTCAACTTTGTCATATTCAAAAGCTACACTTCTAATTATAGCTTTTCGCCAGAATTGTTTTTTTTAAGTATGATCACATACATAATGTAACAACCTGGACTAAACTTTCACAAACAAAAAATCCCTGTATTACCAAACTACAATTTTAAGGGGGATAAAACAATAAGAATCAGTAATTCATCTAGGCAACGGTCTCAGGACATTTGCCCACCTATTTCTCAAATTGTCCTGAAGAACTTCATAAAAATTAGACTTAAAGAAATTTTGATAAAACTGATAATGGTCCTGAAAATTTCTAAGTCTAGCAAAAACACTGAGAAATATCATGTAAACCCCTTAATAAATCTATCAACAAAAAGGAAAACACAGAGTTGATAATATAATGTTTAATAATGTATAATTTATGACAATTGTTGTTGGTTTTGTTCTTCAGTTTCTAAAGCATCTGCATATGCCTGTATTGTTAATTCTAACTGTCCTGAATATTGATGTTTGGCATATGTCTTACAGAATTCCTACAAAATATAAAATAAAATAGTTTATAAAGTAAAATAATTCCTTGTTTTTGTGAAATATATATATA
>MJUT01063358.1:1510331-1528495 GCA_002080005.1 Gigantidas platifrons
GTCGAAAAATTGTCATTATCGAACTTGACCTAGATATTCATAAGATACACTTACATGCCACACCTAGCTTCAATTTGACTTTTCATTCACAAGTTATCATCTGGAATCCAATTCGGGACACACAGACAAAGTATAAAAAGGGATGTAACTCTGGTAAGATTTGTCGAAAAATGATCGCTATCGAACTTGACCTAGATATTCATGAGATACACTTACATACCAAACCTAGCTTCAATCTGACTTTTCATTCACAAGTTATCACCTGGAAACCAAAAAGCACACGGACGGACATACGGACGGACGAACGATACCCATTTATATAGTCCCCTTCGACGAAGCGTCGGGGGACAATGAAGTTTCATGGGTAATGACTTACAAAATTACTGAAGTTTCATGGTGAATGACTTACAAAATCAATGAAGTTTCATGGTCAATGACTTACACAATTAATGAAGTTTCATGGGTAATGACTTACACAATTAATGAAGTTTCATGTGTAATGACTTACAAAATTAATGAAGCTTCATGGTCATTGACTTACACAATTAATGAAGTTTCATGGGTAATGACTTACACAATTAATGAAGTTTCACGTGTAATGACTTACAAAATTAATGGCGTTTCATGAGTAATGACTTACAAAATTAATTAAGTTTCATGGTCAATGACTTACAAAATTAATGAAATTTCATGGGTAATAACTTACAAAATTAATGAAGTTTTATGGCTAATGACCTACAAAATTATTGAAGTTTGATGGGTAATGAATTACAAAATTAATGAAGTTTCATGGGCAAAGAATTACAAAATAAAGGGAACTGAAAAAAGTAAGTATGTAAAGCTAACTTTACCTGATATGATTTTTATTTGTCTCACATAAATATATAATGAAAAACATACAGTACATATATACAGATTAATACATGGGCATTTCCATATTGGCCCATATATTAAACTATTTATTACATACTTCCGACATCTAGAAAAGAGACACCCATATCGGCCCGAGACACCCATATTGGCCCGGACCGATATGGAAATGATCTTGTAGTAATCCAATAACCGGCTATTTTACCGGAGTGTGAAAATATGGACAGTTTACTTCCGGTCATATTGGTCATACAAAAATGCCTTTATTTTAGCTAAGTATGAAATATGTACAGATTAATACATGGGGATTTCCATATTGGCCTGTTTATCATCCCGAGACACCCATATTGACCCGAGACGAAGTCGAGGGCCAATATGGGTCGAGGGATGATAACCAGGTCAATATGGAAATGCCCATGTATTAAACTATTTATTACATACTTCCGACATCTAGAAAGGAGACACCCATATTGGCCCTAGACACCCATATTGGCCCGGACCGTTATGGAAATGATCTTGTAGTAATCCAATAACCAGTTATTTTCCCGGGGTGTGAAAATATGGACAGTTTAATTCCGGTCATATTGGTCATACAAAAATGCCTTTATTTTAACTAAGTATATAATAAACGCACTTATTTATCGTTTTCTGCAGAAGAAACATTTTCAAAGCATGATTTATATTATTTTGCAGCTGTGAGATAATGTTTCGAATGATAAATTACCTCTCTTTTTGCAAGTGGATATATCATTCTGCCTCCTATGCGGATACTTTTCATGTACATTCCGGAATTGTCCTTGCAAAATAGTATAGTATGTTTTAAACCAGGTTTTTCGTTTTTGTTACCTATCGACATATTAATACAAGTACAGCGCTGCATCCTAGACGTAAAGGAAACAATCGTCTTTGGTAAATTCCGGAATTTTTCTTGCACCCGGCCCTGTATGTTATCTTCTTTCTTCGTACGTGTATTCTCTCGGAGTATTTGTAATAGTAACACTGGTATGGATCTGAAGCCACAAAATACATTGATTTGAGTAAATAAATTGTACAAGATCGCGTGACTGACCAAATCTTTGTCGTCGTGTGCATACGATCTGATATTGTCAATAGCATGAAGACAATGTGGTACTCTCCACACACGTTGCACACTATGGTCGACGGCAGTCTTCCGTATTATATCATGACAATCCAATCGAGGGCTCCCTTATACACCAACTGAGCAGCTTTGTTGGTTTGAGTCCTGAGAACCTTTTAAATTTGAAGTATTCTACTCCAAGCTATATTGTTTATGGTGAGCTAGGCACGTATCCAATTGATATTGATATAAAAGTACGGACAATGTCATACTGTGCAAGACTTAATGTTATAAGCTTTCAACAGTTCAACGTACATAAGACAAATAATGTTACTTAAATTAACAAGTTTGGGGTTATCGTCAAACTAGTTCAACTTCAAAGCGAAACTACAATTTTTCTGTTTTTAATAATTCTGATTTGGGTAAACCATTTTATTATTCAAATAACAAGAACATTTTATGTTATGTTTTCATGGGAACTTCAATTTAAATAGATTTAAACAGCAATATTATCATCTAAATTCAAGACTAAAATACTTCCTATTTTCAAATATGGCACCTGTTTTCATTTTCAAAACAATTGTAGTATGATAGTTGGATTTATAACTACCTATGCAATCAGTGCCTATCACCACTAACGTCGTGAATTCTAACCCCATGCGGGCAAGGTGTACTCGATACAACATTATGTGATAAAGTTTGTCAGTGACTTGTGGCATATCGGTGGTTTTCTCCGGATTCCTCCACTAATAAAACTGACCTCCACGATATAACTGACCTCCACGATATAACTGAAATATTGTTGAAAGTGGCGTTAATCACCATAAATCACAACCACAAAAACAGTGTTCAGTTTATGTTTGAATCTCTAGCGCAATACTATAAGTATTCCTAACAATTTAATTGTTACTTGTTACTGGTGACGATTTCCAGGACTCGACACAGCTGCGTAGGTGGAAGTTAGGGGACACCATCTAGATGAAAAGAGCGTCTGGTTTTCTAATACGGAAAACTTGATCGTAGATCATACTGGTTGCAGTGTTTTTGGAGTGTGGCACGCTTCTTTGCATGCTTAAGACCTCTTTCAAAGCGTACCTGATTAAGATTATATCAGAAACGCGTCGTGCGCACTACTTTTTGTATCTACCCTTTTATTATAGATTTATAACAGTCATCCTACATAACTCTCCATACTTGTCCAGTAGCAGTCAAATGTTGCTCCGGTTGTGTCATTCCTCACCCTTTTCTGTATATTTTATATTGTTAAACTTTACTGGTGACGTTTACCATGGTTCAATCAAAGGAACTGCCACTGATAGCGGGTAGGGGAAACACTTCTGATGAACAGGAAAGGTGGTCGTGTCATAATACAGAAAACATGTCGGTGGCTTATATAGTGGGTAACGTTCAAGACCTCTTTTGTAGGATTAGAAAGAGCAGACACATTGTAGCTCAGACTGCTCTACAAAATGATTTTTTTTGCGTCCAAAATCTCATTACTTTTCCATTGACAGTTACAAGTCATTATCCCGGTTACAACACCGCACTCTAACATCCGTTGTGCTTTATCATTATCCCGGTTACAACACCACACTCTAACATCCGTTGTGCTTTATCATTATCCCGGTTGACAACACCACACTCTAACATCCGTTGTGCTTTATCATTATCCCGGTTGACAACACCACACTCTAACATCCGTCGCACTCTAACATCCGTTGTGCTTTATGAAATTGTTGAACTTGTTCTCTTAATAAATGTCTGAAATATTGTCATCTAGACATTAAGTAACAACTAATCAATCAAAATTAATATCTTGATGGAATCGCGGTGTAAGTATGAATAGAGCATGGATTCCTCACTGCACGGTACAACTCCAGCCCCACCCCCGACAAGATGTGCTGGACGAATCAAAATACAAATACCCACTTGGGACGGGTAGTAAATTAGGACATTGTGTAATGTTTGATTAGAATGAAACACGTATACCCAAAAGAAAATGTGTAGTAGCTAATTATCGTTGATTTACTCTTTCAAGTCAATAGACCTGTCCAAGTTTCACTGTAATATCCGATTTATCATTTGAAAACTTGTTCGTCATGAATATGTAAACGTGTGTTAGTAATGAATATGCAAACATTCTCTGGTTATGGATACATAAGGTTGCTCTAGTCATTAATATGTGATTTTGTTCTAGTCATGAATATGTACACTTCTAGTCAGGAATATGTCATTTTGTTCTTGTCATGAATATGTATACTTGCTTTATACATGAATATGCAATCTTGTTTTAGTCATGAATATGCAAATTTGTTATAGACATGTATATAAGGGCCCATTTGATATTGATCAACAATCAATCAATCATTATCTGAGAAGAGTACTAGTATATCTTACGACATTGGTATGTCAAGAGTCAATAAAGCTGTACCCGGCATGCAATTATAACAATCATGCTCTTGTCATTTATCAGTACCACGATGTATGCCACTACTGGAGCAGGAACTGCTTACCCACCCATAGCACTTACGTCCACTTATGATTTTAAGGGGATTTTTGTTTGGTCAGTCTATAGTTTTCTGTGTAGTATTTTGTAAACCATTATTACTCTGTCGTCTATTTTAAATAGTGTCTATTCTTCTTCGATTTAAGACTTCTGATTAACTCTTAAATATTTTAAAACTTTTCATATTCATGTTGTGCTAAAAATAGCAAATAAATCATAATATTGTTTTAGTGATATAGTACAGATATGGCATGTGAGCCAGCAGATAAAACGTTAACGGTGGCGGCAACTGATTTTGGAACAACTTATTCTGGATACTTTAGTATGCGTTTTCAACCAGACATGGTTTCAGTATAGATACAACTAGATATTAAAGCCAACCAAATATGGTATGCAGGTTGTAAGTAACTTTTATCTTTAAGAACACCAACATGCATATTACGGAAGAAGAATACAGAATTTGTATAGTTCAGATTCGAGGCTGAGAATGATTATGCTGGCATTGTTACTTTTTTTTTCAACACTCTAAAATTATGCTTTACTACTGCGAGGTTAATATGTATGTGCAATATATATTTTTTATCACTTTTGATCATTGTATTTTTGTCTGTCCTGCATCGATTTATGGCTTCTGAATTGCTGATTTTGTATCTTCAAACCTTTCATGGTTTGTCTATACTGATTGCATGACAGACTGTACATGTGGATGGCGTATTACAGTTTTCATGACCGCTTTCGACGATTTTTCAGAAGGTCATTCGGACTAAATGGGCCGTCGGACTATTGGACCTTCGGACTATCGGGCATTTTAACTATTGGGGCATTCGGACTATTTGGCTTTCGGATTATCGGACATTTGGACTATTAGGTTTCGGACTATCGGGAATTCGTACTATTTGGCTTTCGGACTATCGGGCCCACACCGATCATGATTTACTCGCAATTCGTGGTTACAGAGAAGAACGTACTCGTTTATTTTAGTGCATTTAAATGTTATGATGGTGTTAGTATTTGTCTTTGATGTTTGAATTTATTATTCTTATTAATTCAATCATAAATCAATGCATTTTTGATCGACCAGAATTGCGCATGTGCATCTCCAAATGGGTTCAAACCAAGGGTGATGAGCTGACAACGACTTCATTCTTTAACATTTTAAAAGAATGATTTTGACTATCATTGCATCGAAAATAATAGTTTGTTTCTCATTTATCTAAATTGGAAGCAGTAACATAGGAGGTCGCCGTGGCCGTGATCGTATGGTACCTATGCATTCAGTGCCTATCACCACTGATGTTGTGTGTTCGAATCTCGCCCAGGGCGAGGTGTACAACATTATATGATAAAGTTTGTCAGTGACTTGCGACAGGTCGGAGTTTTCTCCGGGTCCTCGGGTTTCTTCCACCAATAAAGCTGTCCGTCACGATATAACTGATATATTATTGAAAGTGGCGTTAAACACCATAAAAAAAAACAAGCAAGAAACAGTAATACACATTTGATTTAAAAATATATCGAATTGACAGATTGTGCATTACTTTAATCAAATGTAGCTTGAAATACACGTACATGTACATCATATGCGGATCCCTGGGGGAGAGACAGGGGGCCCGGGTCCTCCATTTCAGCTATGTTATAGAGGGGTAAAAATGTGTTTTAACAGGATATTTCCAATTTCGTCTTTGTCAATATTCGTTTTGCCATGCTTTGTAATTTTCGCTTTGAATTACGCCTCGGAACTGTTGTCTTTTGATTTTCTTAAAACAAATTCGATTGTTTAATAAAAAAGTAAATAAAACCCCCCAATTTGTTTTCCTATAGCGGAAAAGAGGGGGGAGGGGGTCTTATGAAAATGTCTTGATACGTCTCTGTACATTACAAAACATTTAACCTTATAAAAATTCTTAAAAAATCATAAAACCCTTTTTGAAACAACATACGAGCCGAATTTTACAAACAAAATCACAACCACATGTATAAAAACAATACTTATTCTTACATTGAAACATTCAATTTTTTTATCTGATTTCAAACTGTAGTAACTATTTGTAAACTGTTTGTACGTTACATGGTACATTAGAGCAAAATAGATTAAGTGAAACGAAACAATGGTTTAACAAAATACAATAAATGTACGGTAACATCAAATTTGAATTACCACATTTTAAGCATGACCCACTGACTATACTAGTAAGCGAAACACGAGAAGGTAAGCTAAATTGTGAAATAAATTATGTGTAAAAATTCATAAAATTAAAAATTTCAAGTTCAAAAATAAAACAAAAATCAAATTGGATATATAGAAATTAAGATTTTATTACAACATCGAAATTTAACTATATTTATTTATAAATCTACTCTGCTTTACAAATTATTGTTTTTATATAAAATGCCAGCATTAACCTATTCGTTTGGAACTACATTGTATAGAGTGATGGGGTAGGGTTATGGTGTTTAACACCACTGACAAAAATTTGTCAGTTATATTGCGGCGGTCAGTTTTATTGGTGGAGAAAACTGGAGTACCCAAGGAAACAGTCCTGCGGTTAGTAACGGACGAACTTTATATCACATAATGTTATATCGAGTACACCTCGCTATGAACGAGGTTCGAACTTACAACGCAATTTGTGATGGACACTGATTGCACAGATATTATTAGTTACACAGTGTGTTAGTGTTAGGTCACTAACACACTGTGTAACGAATATATCTTACCGACTACCCTTTGGATTTGAAGTTCTGAGTTTTTTCTTACTTTTATGAGTCTATACTCAAGAATTCATAAAATAATTGAAAAATACAAACTTTCGATATTTTATATCACAGAAAAATATCACATAATGTTCAGCAAGAACAGTCAAAATTTTCACAAAAACAATAAACTGTTTTCAAAACCCTGGAAAGAATGTTTAAAGAACACAAGTAATTTCCCAAAATACATCAAATCAAGTATTACTTATTAATGGTAATTTACTAACACTGTATGAAAAACATACAAGAGGCTCAGACGCCCTGTATGAGTTGTACAGGGCGTCCACGTGTTCACGCTAAACCAATCATTTTCTTACATTTATGTAGGAGGTAAGATATTTGTAAATCCAACTACTATACGATCATGACCACTATGACCTCTCAGCATTGCTTAAGACAAAGAATTATTGATATAAGAACAGACAATCACAGTGCAAGCATTAAGTGTTGTCACCAACTCAACCTTATTGACATTATATATTGCTGGTGCTTTTTGATTTTTGTTTTGTGTTTTATTTTATTTTGTTCAATTTTTGCCACTATCATCTAACAACAGTTCTTATGGTGTCTTGTCAGGTAACCTTTAATTAATCTTTAAACGTCCAGAGGGTGATGCTATTTTCGTTAGCAGTTTGCAATCTGAGTCATAGTTACCAATCTTAGCAACATTCTAGCAGCACCTGCATATCGAGTATATATCTCCGAGTTGATACGATATTCCAGAGCATGTGGTTCGTATCAGGATTTCCTTGATTGGGGGTTACTGCTAACAAGGAAGCTACTGAACACCTCCCGGTTTTTCCTCATTCATTACTTATCACCGGGTTTGTAACTAGATTAACACGACGGGTGTCACGAGTGGAGCAGGAACTGCCTGCCCTTCCGGAGCACCTGAGTTCACCCCCAGTTTTTATAGCAGTTCGTGTTACTCGATCTTTAGTTTTATATATATGTTTTGTTGATCGTTGTTTGTCCTTTTGTACTTTTTCTTTTGACCATTGCGTTGTATGTTTTTCTTCGATATACGGATTCTGATTACCCTTTGGTATCTTCTTAGTCTTCGTTTACAACTTATGCAATATGTACATCGCGTAGATTTTTGTTACCTTTGATATTCAAACTGTCATTCTGCAACAGTATCATCCTCTGACACTATTCATTATTTTCGCCCATTTTTCTATCACTTATATAAATATCTATGTTGTAGTCAAGAAAAAAGAAGATGGCTCCACCATCCGTCAATTGTAACTTGTGTGAAACACGTCACGCAAAAAAGATTGTAGAAGCGTGGTGTTCCATCTGCCGAAAAGGGTTCTGCAACAAATGTCGTTATAGTCATCTATCAAGTCGTAAGAATAGAGGTCATAAGTGCATATCAGTTGAAAAACATCACAAACTCTCTGCATCTGGAAGTACAATTTGCATGGATCATGAAAATAAATCTCAATATTTCTGCAAAGAACATGACGAAATAGTATGTGTCGTCTGCTACCTGGAAGTTCACAATAAATATCAAGGATTCACTACCCTTCAGGAAGCTTCGAAATCACCTATTGCAGCTGATATTGATAGAGGCATCAAAACAATAGCTGGTAATATACAAAAAGCAGTGGCCACAAGAAACAAAACCCTCACTTCTTTGAAAGACCAAAAGAAGAAAATTGAAGAGGAAATCAATGGTATTAGGAACAGTGTCAACGACAAGATGAACTTCTGCACGATTTAACCACCACATATGAAAAACAGACACACGATATTGGGGAATGTTTAAAAACGCTTGATAATGGCAAGAAACAGATGCAACATTTAAAGGAACAATTAAAAGAGCTTAGCCAGTCCTCAACCAGCATTCAAAATTTCATGAAAACACTTCTAGAACAGAAAAGATTTTAAAATGAAGAAAACTCAGTAATGGATGCAATTAAAGTTAGTAAGCCCGTAACCTTGACTCTGAAACAGTCATCTGAACTAAAAGCCTTTTATGACGAAGGGTTTACATTCGGAACAAGCGAGGTTCAAAATAAAACATTTAATTCAATAAGAAAACAGAATGAAATGCTGCCAAAAACTCGAAATGGACCTAAGGCAAAGGCAAAATCCTTAACGACAGTGGTCGTTCAGTTTCAAAATAACATAAAAGATTCTTCTGGGAATCAGTCCTATATTAAAAATTGTGCCTTTAATTCTGATGGGCAGATGGTATTTGCTGAACCTGAAAACAAAATGGTGGTAGTATACGATAAGAAAAGTTCATTCGTGACTAGTATTTCCCTCTCTGGTTACCCATTTGACATTGCTTCAATAAATTATTGCACACTTGCATTGACATTTGAGCGGCAAACTATTATCCAGATTCTTGATCTAACTTACAGCAAAGTATCAAAAACCATCCACACTAAAAACGTGTGTAGAGGTATTGCCCATATGAACGGACAACTTTTCGTAGTTGTCAAAGGTGAGGGTATTTTAATCATGGACATACTCGGACAAATCAAAAAGACACTACCAATCAATGTAGCAGACGTTCGTTTTCTTTCAGCTTCGAACAGTAGATTATGTTTCACCGACCAGGGCTCTAAAACCGTTCATTGTTGCGATTTACGAGGGAACGAGATTTGGCGTTTTCAGGACAAGTCGATCGAAACCCCTCTAGGAGTTACGCTTGATTCTATAGGTAACGTATATGTCATCGGATCGATCGAAGATGATACTGTCTCCGAAGCTTCATACAACGTTGTTGTGATATCACCTGACGGAACCGGAAGTATAGTTGTTCTGAAAAGACCTGGTCGACCGTCAGGGATCGACTTTGACAAAAAGTACAAACGACTAGTTCTATATAATCTGGATGGATCCGCTGATTTGTATGGAGTCACATGGTTATAGAAAGCATGTGCGCAATAAACCTAAAGATCAGTGGATAAGAATATTATTAGTACTGATTTCTTTTCTTCGACGTTTATCGAAATAAATTTATACTTAGTAATACACACTTATTTTTCAAGGATTCATATAATTCGAACGCACCAGTCATGTAATAGTTAGCGTGGTCGCCTCGAGTGCGGTAGATCATGGGTTCGAGACCCGGTCGGACCAAACCAAAGACTATGAAATTGGTATTTGTTGCTTCTCCGCTAAACACACAGCATTAAGGAGTAAGAGTAAATACTGGTTGGCTCGGAATCAGAATAATGTGTCAGAGTGGAGCAACATGGTATCTCGTGCACTGTTGTTTCAGTGAACTAGCACTATAATAATTCAGTGGCAGGTTGGTGGTTTTCTCCGGCTTCCTTTTAATATTTTTTGCATTTTCTTGTCATTTTTAACAAAATATGATACACACAAGACTACTCAGATAGAGAAAGATTGGGCAGCACAAACCTTATTAGAAAAAAGACGGTTAACTCAGGTGCTCCGGAACGGTAATGTCCGTCCTTAATATTTATTTTTATGTGATTAAGTGTAATAATAATTGAAAACTTTTCAATCTCTTGTACATAGTTATCAGCCCTCACACACATTGCACTCCCTCGTTAACAGACATCTGGGAGTATAACGACCGATAATTCTGTCTCACTAATTCAAAATACTGTTCAAAAATTTAGTGGGGTCAATCCATAAATGCGTCGTGCGTACTGAAAGAGATGTCCAGGTATGTCTTTCCCTTAATAACGTGTCCTTAGTATCAATATCATGCAGTACAAAAGAAAATATCAGTTTCAAATTTCTTGTAATATGTTTGGATAGTTCTGAATAGAAATAACCGGTGTCAGTGCAATTCAATATTATAATATTAAGCCCTTAGTTCGTATGTACGGTGAGGTCTTAACGTTAGTTTTGACATCATATATCATCTTATTTCATTAAGCTTAATTTGTGGAGGAAACTACTAACCTCTGTCGTTAAATATATTAAACTTCATCACATATGGTTATATATATATATTTATTTATATACTTTCACATTATATACGTCTGAAAATTTAACCCAACAGTGTTAGAATTAGATCTTTGAGCTGACAATTTTGTTCTCCGTCGACGGGATTTGAACTCGCCCCATTGATACATTGATAGGACACTATTCTTCATTCTGAAAAAAAAACATGTATTCTTTTTCAAGAAAAGACAATTCCTCAGCAGTTTATTTGGTCAAGCACTTTCAGAGGAGAACATTTTTGAAAATCGGTCAATCACAAACAAGAATTGCCTGTGGCGGCCATGTTTGTTAATGGATCGGGACGAAATGAGCAATCGTTATAGAGGACCTTCCATAGATGCTTCCTACTAAGTTTCAGTTCATTTGGCTGAGAGGTTTCAGAGGAGAAGATTAAAATGTGAAAAGTTAACGGACGACAGAAGGTGAGCTAAAAAGAATGCACTCCACTTGCAGCCGCAAGTGATAAAGTTTACCAGTTGCTTGCCCCAGGTCGGGTGTTCTTCCACCACTAAAATTGGTCACCATGATATAGCTGAACTATTGCTGAAAGTGGTGTTAAACAACAAAAATCAATCAATCAAATCAATCTCTTGGTTGTCTCATATGTTGAACTAAGGCCGTTACAATTACAACAAATGTAGTAAACACACCATCGTGTAAATGACCCCTATTAACCGAGACGGAACCATTGGATTTACGACTACATGTACCTGTGCAATCGATGCCTATCACCACTAAAGTTGTGGATTCGAGCCCGTTCGTGGCGAGGTGTACTTGCTACAACATTATGTGATAAAGTGGTTTCTCCGTGTACTTCGATGTCCTCCACAAATAAAACTGACCGCCATGATATAACTATATTACTGTTGAAAGTGGCGCTAAACACCATAAACAAAAACGGAACCGTGTAACCGTACAAATACAAATTGCTGGCAAATCTGCCTACAGAAGAAAAACTCTATTGACTTTAAATTAGTGAAATGACCACACATATCATGTTTACAAACATGAAAAATACCACCTCAATCAAGTTGATTTCTCACGAGGTTTTAATTTCACGGTGGTGAACATTTCCAAGAGGCGTCTATAAAATGTAGTTCATTTTATATATCACTGCATATGCATGCTTGACCGAATTATACGTACTTGGCAGGTGCAGTCTCAGTGTGGGTTTGTATTTTTGCACTAACGTATGGTTGTTAAGACATGTGTCCTCGGGACATTAGTCATTTGGTTTAAATTCCTCACAGAAATCCCTGAAACCAACTCCTTGACAAATCGACTTACGATGTACATTGTAGATAACGTGCACACATGGGTGCAAGTTTCTGTGTGCACCGACAGAAAACTGAAATGATAGTTATCTTGTTATATTGTAAGCCATAATATTGTCGTGTGAAAATGTGTCCGATTGTATCTTTTTCAAATGAAAAATCCCCAACAGACCAAAAGAAGTCACCTCTGCGCTTTATTCCGTCCTCGGACTTTATCATAGAAAACAATTGTAACAGAGGACAATATTTCAGGGCGGACACTATTTAATCCTACAATATCATTTATGATATTATAACAGAGTTTTGTGAACTTGATACAGTTATTACATGCAAATTACGAATAAATAAAGGTTCGGTTAATCATTTAGCAATTTAAGTACTAACCGAAACGTTATGTGCTTTGATATTGCTGAAATGTGGGGGTGGGGGTTTAACATACAATGTAATTTCTATTAAATTGAGCTAAAATCTAGAATTAAAGAATCGATTCAACATTGCTTCTCAAAGAAGAACGGAGAACAAAGGTAGCAATACTTTGTTATTGGTAGAGATTAATCTTACTTTGTCAAAAATCTCAAAATCTGATACTAAATATAATGATCACGAGATCATACAAAAAAGTATGCAGTTTGGTGGACTAGTGTTTCAACAAACGATTTGTATTCCAATGGGTACAAATTGTGCTCCACTATTCGCCTATTTGTTTCTACACACATGTGAGGAAGACGTCCTTCATCCCTGATAAATGATGTTCTTGTTCTGTCATTATTATCTGCACCTCATATATCATATTGAGCTTGAAATAAAAGATACTAATGACACTCAAAAGTCTGCTTCTTACCTTGAAATCGAAAACGGAGGCATATGAAAACAAAACTCCACGAGACCTATTGGGCGCAATAATACGGGCAGGTCTTAAAGTACACCAGCAGAGTTATTCACAAACCTATGGGTACAAAATGTGCTCCTCTTTTCGTAGACTTGTTCCTTATTCGTATAAGGCAGACTTCATACAGGGGCTTCTCAAGAAAAACGAAAAGAAGATCCTTTAATTTCACATTCAGCTATATAGAATGTGTCCTTTCACTAAATAATTCTAGGTTGGCTGATTTTATTGATCGTATATAATAAACCATTGAGTTTGAAATAAAGGATGCCACAGATATAGATAGGCCTGTTTAGTACCTTGACCTACACCTCGAAATTGACAGTGAGGGGTGGTTCAGAAACTGATGGAATATCTGTATCCTTTCCTCATTCCTTACTTATCACCGGATTTGTAACTACATGTAGATTAACACGACGGGTGTCACTAGTGGGGCAGGAACTGCCTACCCTTCAGGAGGACCTGGGTTCATCTCCTGCTTTTAGTGGGGTTCGTGCTACTCGATCTTTAATTTCAGGTGTATGTTTTGTAGATCGTTGTTTATCCTTTTTTCTTTTGGCCATTGTGTTGTCTGTCCTTCGATTTACGGATTCTGATTACCCCTTTAATTTGGTACCTTCAAACTCGTTTTGTCAAACTAATGATAGATATAAAAATACAGATATCTAATCTAGATGGCAAGACACGTTTCTAGAACAGCCTTTGGCATGTATAGTCATCAAGAAAGCAGAAAATATAGATTAATATGTTTTATTATCATTAAATTGTAAAAATCAGCTAAATCATACAGTGTTAGCAATACTTGATACAAATCAAGACACAGTCTATAATATACTATCAGAAAAAATATTAATTAATGTATTATTTCAATAAATCATTGGAATATATTTTTAAAATAAGTGTCACCTTACAAAATTGACAGATTATATTTCATATTCAGTGAAAAAAAGGTTTTTTCCAGACTTTTTCCGAATCTGTCTTTGAAAATATAATATATTTATATTTGGTCATTGTGCTATACAAATGGGAGAGATTAAATACTTGCAAGACAACAAAAACAAATAACAATTCAATAAAATGTAACTTACTATTCTACTATTCCTCTCCCGATAATAACGTTTATAATCCGTTTGACTTCTATACATCTTCAGAAAACAAATCTTAAAAATCCAGTTTTCAAATCAACAATTGTTTGTCTATATGTTTATGAATATATGATATATATACGAACTCTGACAATTAATTTCAAAATTTTGGGTCCATTATCAAAAAAAGTTACCCATTAGGTCTCTATGTTAATTACATTTTCTGAAGTGTAAAAATCTGCAGGGAGTGAGTACAAATAGTGTAAGAGCCCAACCTTCAAAACAAAATAACAGACATGTGCTTTCAATGTATACATTTCATTGTACCATGTGGCATAAGACATTTAAATATTAAAATGCTACTCATTAACTGACCACTATGGTGATATTCTATTGTTATTGATGTCCTTTAATATTAAAATGCTACTCATTAACTGACCACTATGGTGATATTCTATTGTTATTGATGTCCTTAAATATTAAAATGCTACTCATTAACTGACCACTATGGTGATATTCTATTGTTATTGATGTCCTTTAATATTAAAATGCTACTCATTAACTGACCACTATGGTGATATTCTATTGTTATTGATGTCCTTTATTAAAATGTCCTCTGTCACATATGTCTGTTATTTGTACTCACTCCATCCAGATGTTCACTAACATATCAAAAACGATCCAGTTGACAACTTACAGATATACAGACCTTCAAGTGGTTTTTGGTCTAAAAATAGGGCTTTTTATAGGGCCGTATTTCTTGAAAAATAGGGTATAATAGGGCAAGTGTAATAATTTATAGGAAAATTATAGTGATATTTCTCTCTACTTCACCCCTTTTCTACTTAAAGTACTATATGAAATACATACCTATTTGTGTGATAATTATAAAGATGCTTACCAATAACATCATACAATGTATACACCCTTTAATCAAGCCTTGAAGATGACTGCACTACAGTATACCATGATGAAAACCAAGACAGCTTTGATATATCTTCATCAACCAAGATTGGGAAACCTTGGTTAACTCTAAATGTCTGCCATAGATCTTCAAAACTGCCTTGGCATCCTGTTGCTGCAGTCAATCACCAAGACTTGATTGTTGTGTACATGAAATGAAAAAAAGAAGACAGTTTCTTAGAAATATTCAAGTACAAAAAATGTATCAGATAAAAATGAACATAAGAAAAAATTGAATATCAAGTACGCAAACCTATTAAAATTATAAATATAAATTTTCAATCCATCTATAATAAAAAAAAAAAAACACAAAAAAACCCCAGACCTAGAAATTATTAACTCAGTTAAACCAGATATTATAATAGGGACTGAGACTTGGTTAGATAAGTCGATACCATCTTCAGACTACTTTCCAAATAACATGTACAACATCTATAGAAATGACAGACCACCACACACAAAAGATAAAAGCCATGGTGGCGTAGTATTAGCCATCACAAAATATTTCATTAGCTCGGAAATAACAGAGCTAGAACAAACTGTAAAATAGTATGGGCTGAAATCAACATCACTGGTACAAAAAAGATCTGTGTAGCCAGTTATTACCGCCCACCATCAGATGATGGCACATCACTTGATCAGCTAAATATCTCATTAAGTAGATTAGACAAAACAAATTCTTCAAACATATGGGTTGGGGAGACTTTAATTTAGGTAACACAGACTGGTCAATTCCTTCATTCATAACTGGAAAACCAGATGCAAAACAACACCACCAACTGCTTGATATAATTGCAGACCATAACTTACATCAAGTAACTGACAAATCAACACGAAATGAGAGAATATTAGACCTTCTACTCATGAACAATCCATCAAATCTTAATAAATTATGCACCCTCCCTCCAATTGGGCTAGCAGACCATGACATCGTCTATGCTGAAATTGACACATGGTTAAAAAGAGTCAGAGAAACACCAAGAAAAGTAATGAAATACAAGGAAGCAAATTAGGATAAAATTAAAAAAGATCTGGAAAATACTTTAACAACCATAAATAACATATATGAAAAGAGTGATACAAACATACTCCTACCTACAAACAAAGACTTCCCTGGATAAACAACAATTTACGCAAACTTATAAATAAAAAGAACAAATACTACAGGAAGAAAAACCAAAATCCTTCAATATATAAAAAAAACTGAAACATACTGAACAAAAAAAAAACAACGCAAAGCTTACTGGAAATATATATTGAGAACATAATATTTGACCTACCATTTACTCCTATCAACATCAATACTCGGATTATAAATCAAACAAGCTTTTTAGCTACTTCAAAAGCATTAGAAAGGACAACCCTGGCATAAGCCCACTGAAAGGTATACTCTATACTGATACAGTAGAAACAACGAACATTCTTAACCAACAGTTCCAATCAGTATTTACACACGATCCACCACACGACATACCTGACAAAGGTCCTAGTCCTCATCCTATAATGGAACAAATACATATAAACGATAATGGTGCACTGAACCTCTTAAACAACCTTAACCCTCACAAAGCATGCGGTCTAGATAACATAAACAGTAGAGTGATAAAAGACCTAAAAGAGCAAGTTGCTCCAATCTTGACCAAAATATATACAAAATCAATAGAAACTGGCACCATACACAAAGACTGGAAACACGCAAATGTTGCACCAGCATTCAAAAAGGGCGAAAGATACAAAGCAGAAAATTACTGACCAATATCATTAACATGCATCTGCTGTAGACTGTTGGAACATATAATAACTAGCAACATTATGAAACACCTTGACTCAAACAATATTTTATATGATTTACAACATGGTTTCAGAAAAGTAAGATCATGTGAGTCGCAACTCCTTCAGTTCATACAAGAATTAAATACAATAACAAAAATATACAAACAGACTTGATTATTATGGAATTTGCCAAAGCATTCGATAAAGTTTCCTACGGTAGATTATTATACAAACTGAAATATTACGGAATACAAACCCATACTCTAACATGGATTCAGGCATTTCTAATAGATAGAACACAAACTGTAGTAATTGATGGAGTGACATCTAACACAGTGCCAGTTACATGAGGCCTAGGCATTCCACTGGGTACAGTACTCGGTCCAATTCTTTTCCTAATTTACATCAATGACTTTCCGGAATATCTTACACACAGCAAACGAAGACTCTTTGCAGATGACAGTATAATTTATAAAGAAATAACATGTCAGGACGACTGCAAGAAACTACAATCTGACCTTGATACAGCTGCAAGGTGGGAAGCCGATTGACTTATGGTTTTCCACCCAAATAATGGACATTACTCACCATCACTTAAAAGAAAACACCCTTCAAACATGACTATATACTTCACAAGAACATTCTCGAACCAGTAACTTCAGCAAAATACCTTGGAGTTACACTAAAATTTAACCTTAAATGGGACACCCACATCGACAATATCACTTCAAATGGAAATAAATCTCTCGGATACTTAAAAAGAAATTTACAAATATCAAACCCTGAAGTAAAATCTCGGGCATGTCAAGCATTAGTGAGACCAAAACTTGAATACAGCTGTAGTATCTGGGACCCTTATACACATGACAACATAAACAAACTGGAAATGGTTCAAAGACGAGCTGCTCGCTATATGTTCAAAACAAATACCATACTACCAGTAGTGGCACTTCAATACTTTACTTTAAACATATTTTATTGTCATACAAAACAAGACAAATGGATAAGACACAAGTTGTAAACTTATGAAGTCTTCTCC
>MJUT01063358.1:1558784-1579296 GCA_002080005.1 Gigantidas platifrons
ACAACGTTTGAAATATCAGTTATTTATTTCAGATATTCCCGTATTTAAAAAAAAAATGGAAAAAAATAAACAAAGTCCAAATTTGAAAAAAAATTGAGCATAGCCCCTCCTAGCCTAGGCACTTTTCAATCACCCCCATACCACAATTATCCCAGCCGGGTTTAGGGAAAGAAGAGGAGATAAGAGAGCATTTTGGGCATACTTCATTTATATAAGACACGAAGCAATACACACTCTTATTAAACATATATATTATTTAATCATTCTAATTTCCATACCGATAATAAACTAATTTTATCTTTCGTTTCATTTAATTGTCATGAAAAAATCGATCTAGTAGAAGAACAGTTACGATTTAGTAAAGTCCGTAGAGAATAAACGTTGCCGTTTGTGACGTAACGTCACATAAACGTCGGCTATACAGTATTTGAAGAAAAAAAAACGTTTGGTCATAAGAAGAATAAACGTGTAAACATATCAGTCAATGACATTGAAAGACAAAGATTTAAGCAAATTAAATATGTGACTTTTCTATTATAAATAATACTTTAAAAAAAAAATACTTAAAAAATCTACTGGTCGGGGAGTAGTTCTCGCCAAGAAGCAATTCTCGCCAACTGTCTCATTTAGCGCGATCGCTCGCAAATTTTCGTCTGATTTTTTTACCATCATTAAAGAACGTCGTACCAATCCTTCGTATTAATTTTTATCGAATTGCATTGTGAAATATCGTTAAAATCGGATAAAAACCCTACTGCACCCCACATTCTGTCATAACATCAACAGGGGGTCACGTGTGTTGGTACACTTAAAATAGAAAAACACATGGTATGATCATCGGAGAATCTAGTGACACCATATTTCCAATATATCTCTACAAATCTTTAAGATCTTTCTAAAGTGTCACACTTTGCCTTATTACTCATAAAAAAAAAGTGTCACACTTTGCCTTATTACTCATCCCATCGTCCTGAATATAGCTGAAAAATTGCTCGCTGGACGTTAAACACCAATCAATCAATCAATCAATATTACTCATCCCTACAATCCAAAATACTCACGGTTGCAGAATAAAAATAGATTCCATGTGGATGCAAATGGCCGCCTGCGCATGCACTGTTTACGTCATCAATTACCTTGACCGCTAATTTATACATGGATCCTATATTATCACATTGGGCATAAAACATGGACAAAATATTAAAATTAATTCTAGAAAAACTGGAATTATTACTTTTCATCAATAAAATGAAAATTATCAGGTAAACCACTGTTGAAAAGGATTTTACGGAATGGCGGAGCGGCGTGGGGATGGCATGAGAGCCTTTAAAACAGCGATGAATAATTATAAGAGTTTTCTACAAACTAACGCAAAAACCTGTTAACTTTTTAAGAAAGGATTTTAATTTTCTAAAATGTCGTTTTTCTTTCCTTTTGATGCTTTAGCTTCACAAAAACAATATTTCTGAAAGTTGGCGAGAATTGCTTCTGTTGCGGCCATTTTCTGTTAAAAAACGCAACAACATAATAATGGATCCCCGATCAGCGTGCGCTCTCCTTTATGAAAATCCATTTCATAGGTAAATCATTATGGTTCATGCAAAATAATAATGGGGTGAAACAAAGGTTTCTCGACTGTTTCTTAAAAATATTGGATAAAAAACGTAAAAAATGGCGAGAACTACTCCCCGACCAGTAAGCAAATTAAATCCTCATATGACAATAAGCCGGTCAGTCATTGGATAATGTTTGATTATTTTTTTCATGTTTGAAAAGTAAACATTTTTTTTGTTTTTAATTATGTTCCTCATCTATTCTTGCTCACATGTGTAAAGTTCCATGGAAAAAAGATCGATAATAAAAACACACTGACCCATATTTGTTGTGTACGGTTTTTCCAAATGGCGTCCTATTACGTCATATAAGGCCGGTCAAAGGTCAATAAAGCACATGGTTTTGTCTTAGGCTAACGAAACTTAAAAAGTAAACCAGATTTAGAAAGTACAGTATTTTAGCTTTTTCAGTGTAATTGTTTTGTCTGAAAAATGTCAAAAGATGTTTTCTTTTAAATAGTTTGAAATTGAAGTATTAAAAATTAATTATTTGATGCAAATATTAAACTTGCCTACCCATAAATGGCATAAATAATAATGTACATTTGTATTTAATCCAATGAATTTGGTGTTTTTGCTTGTCAATACAATCTATTAGAATGACTACATTCAGCCGTATTTTTGGAAAACAATTAATGACTGATTTCAATTTATTTTAATCACATTTAATATCACTTACTTACAATGAACACACACAAAAATGGTGGAATCTGAAAGATTAATCATCATATTTTCAAAGTATTTTAAAATACAATTTGGTTGGCCTACATTCCAGAAACGGTCATGAACTGTGATGACAATTATGTCAACAAACCGGAAATATAAAAATGTTTGGGGAATACCATCGATTAGAATAGATTTCACAGGCAGAATGACCAGGTAAAAAGGACATTAGTAAAAAGGAGTTTTTTTACTTGTATGAAATTTGGTCAATTCAATCTTACCTGTTTTGATCGAATTTTATAATCTTCAAGTTTTAAAAAACTGCTTCGGCGTCTTATATACGTTATAAATATACAGAATGACGTCATTGGTCTCGTGCTGCGCGAGAATGGTAAATCAAAACAAGTGACCGACTTTATTGCATGACCGAGCAGATGTCACGACACGAAATATGTACCTTTTCTATTATAAATAATATTTTAAAAATACTTACTTCTTCCGTTAATCTCTTTTTCCCGTCCTTGTCGAAATACTACAACTTCTTTTCACAAATGTCACAAAATACAATGTTCAAATACTTCTTTTCACAAATGTCACAATAATTCAAATACTTCTTTTTCACAAATCACACAAAAAAGTTAAAACACAATGTTTTCACTTCTGTAAATCTCTTTTTCCGTCCTTGCCGAAATAACACTTCTTTCACAAACGGCATAAACCGAAATGATTCAAATACAACGTTTAAATACAACGTCACTAGTTTACCGATGATATGACGTCATAATACAATACATTTTCCCATACTTTTTTTTTCTTTTTTTTTTCCTTTTTTCTTCCATTTCATTTTTTTTTCTTTTTTTTTTATTCCTGATAGCTAATTTGGAGACGAAAGACGCTATTGACAACTGAGAAGATAATACTAGTATTGAGGTAATTATTGTATGTTCAATATTAGCGGGTAGTTATATCTTTGGGACTATCAACCCCACAGACACGATAATACTATTTATCATCCTTCCCTCCGGCTATATCTACCTGCTGGCTCCATAAGCAAAACTCGTATCAAAGTCCGCGTGAGCTGAGCAGGACTTATCAACAGTCAGCAGGAGTTATCACCAATTTCTCCTAACATTTAAACGATAATTCCTGTGAAGATGGCAAAAAATAAATAAAATTCATCTACACCATTAGCTAGTTAACATTATTTTTTTTAAAACATTTATCAAATTAAGAACTGTCGTGTTAGAAATATCAACAAACATCGTCCTACAAAAATGTACTTTACACAATTCTTGATAACCTCTCCTCAGACGTCATAATTTTTTACGTCATAAAGGAGGTTGTGACCTTCATGTTTTCTAAACCGGAACGGTATTGGTAAGCAAAACCTTTAATGAAAATGGGTGACTTTGATGTTTGTAATAAAAAAAAAGGAATATTCCCATTAAAAGGGAAAATCCAACAATCTTAACATTTATAAACCTGTAAATATGAATGGTATATTTTGCAAACTACTTATGAACTACGGTTTTGGGGAAGCGTATTTTGAATATTTTGAATCATGTAATTTTTCCCGCGAAAAATACAAATATAGATGTATCCGTGTTTATGGTTGATTTAAGGATGATAAACATGTCATCTGAATGTGAATATAATTGATACTGAAAAATATCAGCCTGCTCGACAGAATATGAAGTTTGTGACTCGTTCGCTTCGCTCACTCGCCAACAAACTTCATATTCTGGCTCGGCAGGCTGATATTTTCGGTATCAATCAATTCACATCCAGATAACATATACATATAATTGGTCGTCCCTAGAATACAAGCATGTAGGTAGAGGGACAACATTATACAATTGATTGATTGATTGATTGATTGATTGATTGATTGATTGATTGATTGATTGATTGATTGATTGATTGATGTTTAACGCCCGGTCCAACCAGCAATTTTTCAGCTATATTCAGGACGAGAACATAAAATTTAAATACCACGGGACTCGAAACAAGGAAAGGTGATGGGTAGTGACGGATAATTTAGCCAGTGCAACAGGTCTCCTATGGACCACTCTGCTCATAATGAGCTGTTACACTGGGTTCTTTAACGTGCGAAGATGGTGGCAATCTCTCAACACGGAACCTCGGTTTTATTTACGTCTCATCCGAAGGACGGGTGGTTGTGAATTTATACATCCCGCACAACCGACGTTCGCCCCTTCAAGTCGAAGAAGCTCTCGGCCCCATTTCTATACCCCGGGGTTCCCGCGGGGTTGACCCCTTTTAGAGGACTAGTGCCTAGTCTAGGGCGGAGAAACCTGGTGCCTATTCTACCCCCGGCACACCCTCTGGGAGGTGGGTGATTTCGATACATTCCCCGACACAAAGCTTATTTTATGATACTGTCACGTGTTCCTCAACTCAGTGGCAGCAGAATGTAGTAAATATATTAATTGAGTAAGTTTCATGTTCTAGATAACTCAGTAAATGTATGTGTTATTATTTAAAAAATGTACATATATAGATATCATGACGATGTGGTAAATAAAAGTATTATTTTAACTACAGTATATGCTAAGCCTATATTCATATTATGGTTATACATGTATATAAATGTATACCTATGTCATAATATTGCACCGCATCAGTGGCGTAATGATTAGCGTGCTCGCATCGAGTGAGTTAAATCGTGGGTTCGAGTCCCGCGGTCGGGTCAAACCAAAGAATATAAAATGACTATTTGTTGCTTCTCTACTAGACACGCAGTATTAAGGAGAAAGAGTAAAGACTGGTAATAATATATCCGAGTGGAGCGACATGTCTATCCGTGGATTGTTGTTTCAGTGAGCTACATTTTTGCATCGATATGACAGTCTCAGGCTGATACCAGGGCCGATATGGAAAATGCCACGTAATAATCTACAAATATATCAATGGGGCGGATTCACAACTCAATGGGGCGACAAAAAACGTATCAATGGGGCGGATTCACAACTCAATGGGGCGACAAAAAACGTATCAATGGGACGGATTCACAACTCAATGGGGCGACAAAAAACGTATCAATAGGGCGGATTTAAATATGTATAAATTGGGCGGAATTTCGGAAGTTCTTTGTCTTATATATGGATAGTTGTCTGGTAATACATTATAGACAATAGACAATATTTATTGTTGTACAATTAAATAATACCCCCAGCAAAGCTATTCATAAAACTGGCCTCCCAAATTAGTTACCGGCCACTTTTTACGCCTGATGATTCTATTCATTACTGGTTGTATTAACCATTACCCTTTAAACGGTCAAGGTAAATGAGTGTTCGACTTCTGGTCTGTTTTATTTATATCGTCTTCTATACCTATTATTTATTACAGACGATATAAATAAAACAGACCAGTAAGTAGTCGAGCACCCCTTTACGATGGCCGTTTAAAGAGTCATGGTTAATAAAACTAGTAATGATTAAATTCAACATGCGTAAAAAGTTCCCGGTAACTAATTTTGGTATCCAGTTTGTGCCTTGTCCGACCGCGATTAAATTATGTCGGGGCTCTCTAATTTGACCTTGAACCTATTCATAACTATCGAGGTGTATTCGAATGGGATATCACGTACAAAACACGTACTTGACTGTTTACATTATTTGCATATCGCCAATATCGACTCAGTAACAAAAGTTCGACTTCAAAGAGATTATATTTACGACGAAATAATCCAATTTAACCCAGATTTTTTTCGTATATGATATCATTTGTGGATAGGCGACTAACGGAGAATAAGTTTCAAAAATTAATTGCTTGTAGATTTTTAATTTCATTTATTAACAATGTAAGATTGCAATACAAAAAATGCATCTTTGAGTGTAGATTGTGTTACTGGTTCGATTATTGCGATAAAATTGAAATGCACATAACCAAATTTGAATAAAATTTTCTATTTTTTATTTCCCCCTTGATGCAGGCCTAGGTCAAGTGTTCCTTTAAAATATAAATTAGTTTTCTGTACAAAGCAAAAAGAAAAAAAGAAAAAAAAAGAAAGAAAACTGAAAAACCAAAAACATGCATATTTCATTTTATTTACAAGTTCAATTATTGTACAAGTTAGATACCGTACATTTCAAACAAAAGAATTGAGCATTATAGAATATGGAAAGCTTCTTTTTCCGCACTTTGGCGTCTCGGCCTTCACCTGTGTACTAGTGCGAAAAAAGAAGCCTCCCAGATCCAATAAAGGACAGTTCTTTTGTTTGAAATGTACGGTATCCTTTACGTACTAACACATTTACAATAGATGGTTATGACACATAAAGAAAGATATACAAAATGTACATGTAAAACATGTATAATATCAATACATGTGGGAGCGACAGTGGCATCAGCTTGCATACGTACATATATAAATGAAAAAATAGAGTGAAAATGTACTCATTTTATTTGTTATATAAATGTTGACTAGGATGAATTTCTCCTGGACATGCATTTATTCATAAAATTGACAATGATATTGAGAAGTTTTTGTGAATTGCTGTTCAGTATGACTATCATTTGACGTTTATTGAAAACTTTTTGATTTACTTCACCTAAGATACTTTATTTTTTCAAAAAGTCTTGCCTTAAATGTGCATAAGACGGGCAGTCAAGGAAAAAATGCAATTCATCTTCCACTTTACCAGCTTTGCATGATAAGCAAACACGAATTTCACGTGGAATATTATAGTACCCGCCATTCTCAATTTCAAGAGAGTGGGCACTAATTCTAAATTTGCATAGAGTAGACATATCCTCTTTAAATTTACATATATCAGTGTATGCAGGTCTTTCGTTAATTTTAAACACATTTTGAAAAAATTCTAGTTTCGAACATTCTCTAATTGAGCAATTAAGGTTTTCAATTGCATGGTCATGGGTTCGTTGCTTTATATTTGTCAAGTAAAATGCAATATTATTAGTATGGAAATTCAGGTGTCCAAATCCTAATTATAATACATGTGCTAGTTAAAATATTTATTTTTATTTAGGGTTGCTTGATGTACATCTCCATGAAATATCTCCACATTTTAGAATACCGTCTTTTCGGATTGTGAAGACTTCTACAATAATACATTTTTTGCCCATGTGTGTTTGTGTCTTAATTATTTCGAACTCCATTTCACGACTTTTTTTTAACATGTACATGTAGCAGTAGGTGATTAGATTTTACAAATATTTGAATTAAGACAAGCGAATACGCAGCTGAATATTTTACACACGGTTAAAGTAACATCTCAGATGTTGTTGAAATGATTATAAAGAAACTAAGAACGTAAATATAGCGCTATATACGTCAAAAAATTTTCCAAATTAAAATAAATAAAAAAAAACCCAAAAAAAACCCACCATATTTCAAACGCTACATGTCCGGCAAACAATGGATCGTCGCTATACACCATCACAAATACCGAAGTTGTTTATTTCCTATACACTTCCGTTCCCACACTGTGGAATTAAGACAAGCGAATACGCAGGTGGAAATACAGGTAAGTAAAACAATCTATTCGCCTCATTGTAATCTTTTTCCGCCCGATACATTACAGGTACGGTGAAACCTGCATACTGCCGATTCCTGAATAAACTGGAATCCTGTATAAGACGAACCTTAGGTAATGTTCCAATGCAGAATATTTTATTAAGTTAACCCGAGTTTGTGTAAATGAAACAAGTCTCTATAACGAATACAAATGTTGGTCCCAAGTAAGTTCGGTTTAGGCAGGTTTCACGGTATAGGTTTCCGATGAATTCAGGTGCTACGGAAGGGTAGCCAGTTCCTGCTCCACGTGTGGCACACGTCGTGTTACTTTTGTTGAGTGTTGTTGTCTCAGTGAGCTAATACTAAAAAAAGCAAACTTAGTATGTTGATCTGATAAAGCAGGCTTCTTCATCGCCATCATCATCATCATCATCATCATCTTATAGAAAATGAACTTGTTCTCATCATATAGCTGAAAAATTGCGCTCTTGTGGTTAATTAACAATCACTCACTCTAAAATATGAAATTTTAATACTTAATTAAGTAATTGTAATAGAGTGTACGCAGCTGTTGCTCCACATGTGGCGCCCATCGTTTCACTCTTTTTACAAACCAGGTGATAAGTCATGAACAAGGAAAGGATCGTGATTACAACAAACGAAACATCACCTTTGTGTCGTAGTGTAGATTTTGTCAAAGTTATTCAAAATGTTTTCAATGTAAATTCGATTAATTCGGGAACTTTTTATTAATTCAATATGTATATTCTCATTGTCAAATTAGTCATTTGAAGTCAAATGTGTCAAATTCAGGAGATTAAGTTTTAATTACTCAGTTTATTTGTGTAGGCATATATTAACAAATTCACCTATATGTCTACTAATTACTACCCTCTTAATCCCCTTCCTAGTATATGTAAGAACATGATAATCCCTGTCTTCATGAATAAGTACGAGCGAAGCGAGTATTTATCATGAAGACAGGGATTATCATGTTCTTACAAACTTAGAACATTGTAAAGTAATCAAGACAACAGAATTTTGCCTTGGGGAACAATGGGGAAAATCCATGGTCTTAATGATTAAGTAAGGCAAAATTCTATTGTCGAGAGTACTTTACTATGTTCTAAATGTTGTTTTAGTCCAGTAGGCGTTGGGGGAACACACCGTTCATTGCATATCCATTATTATAATTCGCATTTAATCCAATACGTTTCAACATGTCATTTCCTGAGTAACAACAAGTCGTTGTCATGTAAAATTGGTATAAATTCAGACCCGAAATAGTGTAATAACCAATTAGGAATCCTGATTGAATAGTGTACGGACATCGTATGTTGAGAACATTTTACTGTTATACTGGACTTACCGTAATTGTTATAGTGAACTATGATCTGTGTACATTGTTTATTTGTTTTGTAAAATATCATTTGGATTTATTAATAGAACATTTAGCTGAAAATAGTTTTATTTTTATATCTACCAGCTAGTTTTCCCCACGTGTAAATTCGCTGCACGTCATATGTCTGAGGTAGATGAAACTCAACTTTAATAATAATTATAGTACGTAGCTTGTGATGTTATCTTAAATGGCTGTATTTAAGACATCACTAAGGTGCAATGCATAAAATATGACAGAAGACGATGTAACATGTGGAATAGGGATGCCGTCGTGGCTGTGATCGTATGGTAGTTGGATTTACGACTACATATGCAAGCAGTGCATACCACCACTGATGTTGTAAGTTCTAATCTCGTTCCGGGCGAGATGTACAACATTACATTTTGTATGTGATAAAGTTTGTGAGTGACTTGCGACAGGTCGGTGATTTTCTTTGGGTCCTCCTGTTTCCTCCATTATAAAATTGACCACCACGATACAACTGAAAGTGGCGTTAAACACCATAACTCTAACCCTATAGATATAGTAATCACGTTCCATGCTTTTGTGTGTGTTGGTATTGTTGTTAATATACACATACTATAACTTTATGGGAAAATTTCCAATAGCTCTTGAATTACAATAAAAAAGAATTTCTATCTTGACTTTCGTTGTATACTAAGATTGAATGTGGTAGTTACTTTATATACCAGTATAGTGTACAATCATACATAGAAAATATCAATGCTATTATACATGAAAACATTAGGCGGGAGCGATGTCACGTTTGGACTTTAGTCATGCTCATTGTTCCAGAACCTATTGACACAATACGAAGTGAAAAAATAATTAAATCACACTGTTTTTTCTTCATTTGTTATGTGCTATGGAATTTTCTCTCGTGTTCTTTTACCACCATATACCTACTAGTGAATGGTATATTATATTTTTAAAATATTTACATATTGCAATGAAAAAAGACAACAAAAATACCACATTAACCAGTTGAAAAATCCACTAGAAAAATAATAGAAAGAGGAAAAATCTATACCCCTAACACACATACATGATCGCTCACTTTCATGGTCTGGTACAGACAGCTCAGTAAAAAGTGGCGGGGTTAAACTAGTATTATGTACCCAAACACCTCCCTCCTTGTAGTGAGATGCTGTGGTTATGCAAGTGCTTTGAACATACGAGTGACATGCTAACCCTAATACAAGTTTTATGGTCGCCATCATGACTTAGTTAATCATTACAGAATATCTGTGTCTCAAATGACCATGGATGGGTTCCACTTGTCGTAAGCATTTCCCGATCCTTTCCTTACTCAAGATTCATCACCTAGAGTAAGTCGACGGATGCCACTAGTGGAGCAGGAACTGCTTAACCTTCCAGGGCACCTGAGGTCACCCCCCCCCCCCCCCGTTTTAATGTTGCTCGATCTTTAGTTTTCTATGCAGTGTAATGTAGATTGTTGTTTGTCCGTTTGCTCTCTCTTGTTTTGGCAATTGTATTGGCTGTCCTACCTCCATTTACGGATTCTTATTATCCCGTTGGTATCTTCAAACTCTTCTTTGAACAAATACTTCAATAAAAAAACGTGTTACTATGTTAAGCTAGTATTATGGGTCCAAACCTCCCCTCTTGAAATGATGCGGTCATGCAAGTGCTTTAAATATGAGTAAAATGCCAAATCTCACAAAAGTAATAAATTAACCAACAAATAATACATAACAGTATCAGCTTTAATACGTTTAAATACAAATACTGAAACCGATAGATGTATCCATGTTCATGTTTGATTTAAGGATGATAAACATGTCATCTGAATGTGAATATGATACTGAAAAATATCAGCCTGCCGAGCCAGAATATGAAGTTTGTTAGCGAATGGCTTAATTTTATTTAAACTATGTCATACCAATCTGCCGATCCATCTAAATTGTACAATACCAATCGCCTGTTTCGTTTGTCATAATGTATACACGATGGCATACCCGATCTGCGTAGTAATTTCCGGACATATTGTCCATCCGGAGAAACGAGAATGACGTCATATGATGGTACGCCCATAGTTTTTAAACCATCCGAATACCCGACAACGAAGACATTCCCACTAGCATCAGGACTAAGACCATGTGGTCTGCTGATATTTTTGTCTTCAAATTTCCATATTTCTTTTCCGCGCATGTCACAACAGTGAATGGTACCCTCATCGGTATTCGCATAATAAAACCTGCTATTAGATGACGTGAAGAAATGGACACCTTTTACGTCAATGGTTATCGTCTTCTGCAGGTTTCCCGCGATATCCATGACTTGGATACCCTGGGTTTCGAAGACAACGTAAATATGACCGCTCATGTAAGAAATGCCCCTGCATGGATAGCTGGTACGATATCTCTGGACCGATCTTGTATTTTTCGATGCATCGATAATTTCGATAAAGCAAACTTTATCGTAAGTGACGGCATATGTATAATAATTTTTTGACGTCACATCAAACGGATAAGTAGAGACAGCTATATTTGATGAAAAATTTCCTTTGGCGTCATAAACACTTAATGCTTTATTAGCTGGTTCGGCAAATATAATTTGGCCATTCGAAGCGGTGGTGCATCCTTTCATGTAATCATCTAAATCGGAAGCTGACTTCATGCTCTTGCGCAAATGTAGTTTCACTCTCATTACAAATCTTGGAGGTGTCGAAATTTTGCCTGCACGGGATTCGGATAATTTGTGTTCATCTACGTTAACTTTGTCCGGCTTATTGACCATTTCAACTATCCCAAAAGATGCTATCTCGGAAATCAAGGATTGGACTGTAGGACTGACACTCAGTCTGAGATACATGTGTTTGATCCCTCGTAACAGATCGGAAGTGTGTTTTTCGTCTTGAGAATATTTTTTTCGAAGTTGTTGTGTTCCAAGAAATGTTTCTGTGTTTGTACTAAGGTGTCTGATTTGGACCGTCTTTTATCTTAACCCGTAAACAACATGTTTTTCTTTTTCTAGCTCTTTCAAGCTTTCATCGAGTTCAGCTTTTGTACGTTCATATACTTTATTCAGTTCATTTAAAAGATCCCTTTGAATTTTATTGATATGATCGTTTATTTTCTTTTTTAAAGTTTCTACTTCCGTTTCAATTTTCTTCTTCTGTTCTTTGATTGTATTCAAGTTTTTTGTTCTTGAAGAAATTACCTTTTGTATATTGCCTGATAATTCCGTCAGCTTTTTCTCTAAATCAGTCAATTGAAACGATGATTTCGCACCTTTTGATGCTTCACTGAATGTGAGTACACCACTACATTTAGTGTGTGATTCTGGTTTACACTGTAAGCAGACGACATCGTCATGAAATTTTCAAAAAAACATGATATTTGCTTTCGTGATCTTTTTTACATATTTTATGGACAGTAAGCGCAAGTTTATTGTATTTCTGAATAGAAATGAATTTGTGTAGAGAATGGCTAGACAGATGAGTATATCTGCATTTGCCGGTGACAAAATGCTTTCTCGCACGTGCAGCACCAAGCGTCTGTGTCTTTATTCGTATGACGAGCCTCACATTGACTGCATACTTTATTATCCAATGAAGACATTTTCTAAAACAAAACAAAAAGAAGACAAATTTAAAATTAGACATTTTAATATTTTGAAACACAGAATAGGCATTATTGGTAAGAAAATCTTAAATTTGGTGACGTCTAAGTCGTCTTAGTTGGGTACATCGAATTTAAACTACTGCTATTTTCTAACATCAAGAGATATCCCATATCTTGTATGACAGTTTGATCAGATATACAGCAAAGCATGGAATCATGTTGTACAAAACTATTAAAATGGCGTATCTATCTTGTATGACAGTTTGATCAGATATACAGCAAAGCATGGAATCATGTTGTACAAAACTATTAAAATGGCGTATCTGTTTTCGGTACATGGAAGAAGAGTTTGAAGATACCAAAGGTACAATCAGAAGCCGTAAATGGAAGAAAAACAGACACTACAATGGCCAAATGAAAAGGGACAAACAGACAAATAACCGTCCACGAAACAGTACACAGAAAACCAAAGATCGAGCAACACGAACCCCACTAAAAACGGGTATGAATACTAATATTAGTTGGAATTCTCGGCCATGATAGAACGAGGCTTGGCTTTGTCGACCATTCTTTGTTTTGCTTTGTTTGTTTGTTTGTTTGTTTGTTTTGTTTGTTTTGCACTTTATTTCTATTAGCCATTGTATTGTCTGTACTTTCTCGATTGATGGCTTCTTATTACCCTTTGGAATCTTCAAAAAAAAAATTCTCCAACTGGAATTAGACAAATATTGAATATTGTATTAAATATATCAGAAAGTTTTAGATTAGGTTGATGGTGTTTAACGTGGCGGTCAGTTTCATTGATTGAGGAGGAAGCAAGAATACCCGAAGAAAATTACCAACCTGTCGCATGTCATTGAACAAACTTTATCACATAATGTTGTTTCGAATACACCTTGCCATGAACGGGGTTCGGAATCACACCTTTGGTGGTGATAGGCACTGATTGCATAGGTAGTTGTAAATACAACTACCATGCGATCACGACCACGACGACCTCTTAATACATGTATATCCATCTTCGCTAGCCAAGGGTTACGATCCGCTCCTCTTCTCTCCACCCTTGGCAGATTAAGTCAGAATTTTGTAATTCCCGCGTATCGCCCTCTAGCGGATTTATGAAGTTCAGCCCATTTGCATTACATCATTATCAACCAATGAGAACGGTTGTACTATTACCTGTTCGAAGGGAGAAAATATTAATTGAGCAAATACTTTCAAAGTTTCTGTAAATATCGTTTTTCTGTGTTTGGGGGGCAAAGATTCATGACAAAGTCTACAGTTTTCTCCACATGTCGCCATTGTTTACATTTTTCTTTCTCTACATGTGATCGTTGCATGATCTTTTGTTAGACGCATTTTGATTGGACGCAGCCACCCACAGCTGCATCGAATAGAAAAATAAACCGTGAGGACCCGAAATTCCGACTTAATCTGCCAAGGGTGGAGAGAAGAGGAGCGGATCGTAACCCTTGGCTAGCGAAGATGATGTATATCATAAAAATCAATTCAATTTGCTATGTAGATTTTGTTACATGAACTCGTTTATTTTTCCTGTTTGCTAAGTTGAATTTCAATCTCAAAATAATTCATATCTATTTAATACTAAAATGGAAAACGAAATACCCTACATTGTCGGAACAATTCCAAAATCAAATATCAAAATCGCAGAAACAGGAAAAATCTACACCTCTAACACATTAAGACATGATCGCTCACTGTCCTGGCTTGGATTATGCACTTCATACTAATACTTCTACCGAGTACTAACCGCCTTCAACAAGTTGAAGATTATGTCAGACATTGCACTAATACTAGTACAAACTTTGTCCAAAAATGGCCCTTGTTTCGCTAACATGGTAATTTAAATTGTAAATAATAATTACTTACATCAAATTTATTATGTTTTTTTTAGTATTAAATATGAACAGACAACAAATTCATTCCATACTTACATATTGTGTCAATGTACCTCTTAGTGCATAAATTTGTTTGTATTAAGCATGTTCGTTTTATTCATAATGTTAGGCGTATTCACATAACATTATTGAAATATCATATTTAACGTGTCACTTTGTTTAAAGTAAAGAAACGTTCCTTTAACTTGCATTGTCTTTAAAAAAAAAATAACGCAACAAAATTTGTAAAAATTACATACAACAGTAAATTTGAAAGGGTTTAATTGCTAATTTAACAATTAAAAGAGTTATATGTGAGAGACATGTTAATTTAGTAACATTTTTGTCTGTGACCTTTTGGTATATCATATACATTATTGGTAATCCACGTGTCGTTATGAATATCGCCTTATCAGTAACGTTTCAAAACTCATAATTTGGACATGGATGTCCGAGTGGTGACGATCGTTGATTTATGACCCTAAACCTCACAATCCACCTATACGTTTTAAGATTGATAGACCTTTCTCTGTGACCAGTGCTTTCAATGAGCAGTTTGCAGGAGCGGATCCAGGATTTCAAGTTAGCGGGCGCACTTAAAATAATCGCGCCGAGCGGAGCGAGGCGGGAAAATTTTGGGGGTATTTCGTGTGAAAAATCACGATTTTACGCAAAAAAAAAATCATATTTTTTCCAATTTCAGGGGGGGGTGCGCCCCCCCGGATCCACCCCTGGTTCGTTATAAATGAAAGAAATACGAAGATATTTAATTTAGTGCGCACGACGCGTTTGCGGAATAACCGTCATCAGGTACACCGAAAATGGAAAGATTGAAAGTGATGAAAAGAATTATAACCCCATCCAAAATCAGTAATTAAGGGGTTATGGTTAGGTTTATGGTGTTTAGCGCCACTTTCAACAATATTTCAGTCATATCCTGAAACGCATCGTGCGCACTAAATTAGATATCTCCGTTTTCATTAAAAAAAAGACTTAAAAATTTAACTGAAATGTACTAGAACACGTCTAGATTCATCAGAAAATCAAAATGGTCGAAATTCGGATACTCCTTCTCCAAATATTTAATATTGTCTTTAAACTAGAGTAAAACAACATACCAATCTGAGATTTTAATCGATCGCAAATAAATTTACAAGCTTAATAGAAGTACAAATGCGATAACAGTTTTAGATAAACAAATTCATTTATGTTTTATTGTAAAAATCGATATTTGAATTTTCTGTTATCAAACAGGAAGGGATATTATGGTTTCTGTTATACAAATTCAAGTTTTTGGTATAATTCTCATAGGATGTATTCTACATGCAGGTTTGTTTTATGTTGAAAACGTTACGAATCAAGCCATATGAAATGGTTAATTTTTATACAGTTCATAATAAACTTTTTTCCTTTTACAACTTTCACCCGTGTGCCCGTTCCTGTTCCACATTTCTCCTACGTTGTTTATTGTTGATAACCTTATTCTCGAGGTCATGACTAGTATAGCTGAAATAATATCAATTTCTTAGTGTATATGCAACGGGCATATAAGCTGTATCTTTGGGATCCTTAATTTCAATATAATTGGGATAGGTGCTATAAATATAATCGGCAATCTTTTTAGTGAATTATTTAGTGAAAGGACATCGTTTTGGGAGGTATATAATATCGATAAGATCTGTGTTCTCGTAGAAGCTCATAATAATGGTATTTCATGTTCTTTTTATTAGGATTAACGAATTAAGTTAAATATGGAGACATCATTTAAAATATAAAGTCAAACCTGCCCATGCGGTCATCTGCTTTAAGCAGTCACCTGTATTAAAAGGTCACCTTTTTCTTCTACTATCATAGAAAATTTCATGTCAATTGAACCTCTTTTAAGGGGTCACCTATCTTGTAAGGTCACCTTTTCTTTATCCTTAATGTGACCTCTTAATACAGGTTTGACTGTATTTATGATACAGAGACAACCAACAAATACTGGTATCATCCAAAAGTTCCTTTGATAACCTTCATTAGGCATGTGAATTAATTTTATATTATTTTCACTCTGAAAAGTTTTTTTGCATTTTTAATCAGGTACATTACGTTGCTACCAATGTGGCGATACAACAGCGGATGAACCGTGCGCAACAGATACAGCAGAGATGCAGGCTGAGCATTACCGTTGGCATAAATCTGTAAATGATAGTGATGCTAAACAAAAACCATACAAGTACCTGAAATATTGTCATAATACACATTATAAAGCCTGCGTCATTGAGAGAATTGAGGAAATTGGCAAGTATACACACATAGATATTTTCCTATCAATTTCGAAAAAAAAATCTTTTATTGTTTGCTTGTATGAAATCGACTTATAAAAACGTAAAATATATAATTTAATACGCACGAAGCGTTTCAGGAATAACCTTCATCAGGTACGCTCAAAATCAGAAGATTTATATATCGCCAAACCGACAGATAATTACTATTACAAATATACATGTACATATTTTCGTACGGGATGAAAGCTATTACAGAAACGTGTCGTGCGCACTAAATTAGATATCTACATGTTTATTACAATCACCGGGTCGATATCTCTGCTGGTGGACAATTAGATCCCAGATGGTATTATCATTCTAGTAGTCTGTGTTTCGGCACTGATATAATTTATTATACATATTTCTTATTGAAATTTACAGTTCCTAAATAATGTAATAATAATATGCAATTACTGCACTTGAACGAGATCAATATGATGTTTTATGGAGCAGAGTACAACAATATTGAACGAGGCGAAGCTGAATTCAATATTGTTGTATTCTGCTCCATAAAACCTCATATTGATCAAGTTCAAGTGTAGTAATTGTTTTATTACATAAGATTCTTGAACATTTTTAGATTTTTAGAAATTTTTGAAAATTTTGAGATTATGGAAAATTTTGAAATTTTGATTTTTTTTTTTTAATTTTTGATTTTTTTTGAAAATTTTGACCTTTTTTTGTATATTGTATGGGTGTTACTAAATGAGAGGATGACAGTAATTTCATTCATTGATTTTGCACGAGAGTGCAATATGATTTTTTAATGCACAGAAATTGCTTTTTGGTAATCAATATGTTAGGAAATGGAATGTCACGTGTATTGCTTCTGGCTAATAGAAAACCAGTAAAATAGAGCCTTATGTAATAATAATAATAATAATTATTATTATTATTATTATTAAAACTTACGTTCATCTCCCTCAGTTACAGGTACCGGTAACCTGATCCTGTTTTGGTTATCCTGTTTAACATCTTTGGTTGTTTTGGGTTTTTTAGTTTTTTCTTTGTTTTTTGGTCCAAAGACTTTTTTCATAAGTTTTCAGTCTGTTGCCTATTAGTGTAGCTAATAAAGGGTATTCTAGAGGTGACGTCGTGTGCTCTGAATCGAACATTTACATTAACATTGTTTAAAGTATATCTTTATGCCGGGTTACTGACTTTCGCCTTTAAGCGTACCTGATGAAATGTATTCCAGAAGGGCGTCGTGCGCACTAAATTAGATATCTACATTATTTTTATCAACGATTTAGCGCTATGCTCAAGACTGTGGTGATATTTATTTCATTGAATTTAACGTGCCTACCATTTTTTAAAAGACTGGTGGTAACATTTTAATTAATCTGCCATAAGCTAATATTAAAATCTCTAATACTTATAATACTAATTTGGACCAGATTTAAAATCTAATTTGACGAAAACGGACCAGTCGTAAATTCTGTACAAAATCATCACTTTATGAATAAGAATAGTTTGTGTGTTGCGGAGATATTGTTTCAGTGATGTATTTAAAACATATATTATATTTTCTAAATTTATCGCTAAACACCAATCAATCAATCATACATTATATTTCAGGTCGAATGTTTGCCTTTATACGGGACTGTAGTGACGGCCTCACGTTTTCTATTCATGACGTGCCACGGTTTGGAACACTAAAAGCTAGCCTTAACCATACAACATGTGCTTACATGCCTTTATCTAAGATTATGGCTTGTGTAACACTCTGTGACACTGACTTTTGTAATGGTCCACAGATTGACAGTGGGAAAGAAATTCCACGAGCACAGAAGTGGATCATTTTGTCATTAGTTATGACATTATGTATTATTCATATTAATTAATATTTGTTCTTGCTTTCAATGTTTCATCAGCATTTTATACTCGTTGCTCTTACATACTTTAACAATTTTGCATGACATTCAAAAATTGGCTATAATTCAAAAATTGGCTACATATCGTATTTGATTTTTTTATTATTATTATTCCTAATTATTCTAAATTGTAAATTGACAACTACATGTGCATCAGTATCTATCACCACTAAAGTTGTGAGTTCGAATTCCGTTCATGGCGAGGTGTACTCGATACAACATTATGTGATAAAGTTTGTCAGTGACTTGCGACAGGTCAGTTGTTTTCTCCGGGTACTACGGTTTCCTCCACCAATAAAACTGACCGCCACGATATAACTGAAATATTGTTGAAAGTGGCGTTAAACACCATAAAAAAAACCTGTAAATATGCAAGTTTTACAAACAGAGCAACGCATTTTGGTTGCAACGGTGAATCCAAATGAATATGTTTTTGTCACAGACAGAATATTAGATAAATATTGTTTTTCACATAGAAATCACATGTAAGTTATTTGTATTTTTCATTAAATATACAATAAATTATAGTACAAATCGGAAAATAACAAACGTTGTTAACTACAAGAAGATATACCTACCATATAAACGTCAGAGAATATCGAAGGGACAATAACAAATGGACAAACCAGAGAAACTGGCAACATAGGGAACACAAAACGAAGAAAAACAAACCAAAGCACAACACAATATGTACGAACTTGACTTCAAATGAGATCTTTTCATTGGCTATAGTCGCCATTCTAACAGCCGATGTGTATGGGAAAATCTTTTAAAAGCCGTGAAAGAAGTTTATAGTAATTAGCCACGCCTCCAAGCAGTTAAGCAAATTCTTCTATTTATAGCTACATTATGAATGAAGCTTATAGTAATTAGCCACGCCTCCAAGCAGTTAAACAAATTATGTTATTTATAGCTACACAAAAAAGAAATCAATAAACACACAGATCAACTTATATCGGTCAACGCATTGGGTTTAGCACACAAAACAATACAATTTTATGCAATCACGTTCGTACAAAAATATTATCAGCCTTAAAATGGGAGACATTGCCACTTAAAAGGTAGTTAATCAAGTGTACGGTGACAGCGAAGTCTATGTCTCCCATTTTAAGGCTGATAATATATAATGTGTGGGACACCACTATATACACAAATAAACACAAATAATGTAAATAGGAAATGACCTCTCCTACAAACAACTGGAATTAAAAACGAACCGAACATTCTTTTTATTCGGAAATCGTAACGGACATCACAACACGGAACTCAGAATACATAATAGGCCAACATACAAAAACTAAAACGATGAACAACTCGGACCCTACCATATAATTTACATACAAACAGGAATATATGGGAGAATATAGCAACTAAATGAATTCGGTTCTACGTACAACAACAACTAGATTCCCTTTAGTACGACAGGTTGGTTGGTTAGTTTATGATGCTTAACGCCACTTTCAACAATATTTCAGTTATCGTGATGGTCAGTTTTATTGGTGGAGGAAACCGGAGAAAACCACCGAATTGTCGCAAGTCACTGAAAAACTTTATCACATAATGTTGTATCGAGTACTCCTCGCCTGAGCGGGATCACAGGCGCATGGAGCATGGATTTCGTTTCCTCCTCCCCCCTTTTCTCTACTACCCCCCCTTTTTTTTT
>MJUT01063358.1:1603024-1613492 GCA_002080005.1 Gigantidas platifrons
TTCGTCTTGTATCTTGTGTATGGTGGTGTCCAATGCATATTGTGTTTTCTTTGTCTTCGTCTTGTGTCTTGTGTATGGTGGTGTCCAACACATAAAAGAAATTTAGAGAATTTTTTTAAGATAATGTGATTTTTATGGGGATTTCTTTTTTTCATTTCAAGCAGAACGATCTCGGGTGGAAATCAGAACTTAATGGAACTAGTAATACGCACCATCAGGACGAGACGCGAATAAATGCCTCCGCCTTCTGTATGGTTAATGCGAAACTACTTTCACTAAACGACAACTTGCAGCAGTTCTCAATTAAAACAGTTTGTTTGGAGTGATCGTTAGTGACCCGTTGCAAGGCATAATATCACGTCCCTATCCTATATTGGTTTCCACTGACTATTTTATTAACTTTTGCCCACAGGGGCATCCTGGTGCCTCCTTTTTATCTAAATGACGTCTTGTGTTGGTAATATGTTCTTGTTCATGTAGGATAAAACTAATGTAGTATTTCTTACAAGTCATCCTTTTGTGATGTTTTTAATCGGTGTTTTTATTTATGCATCTGTTAAATATATAAAAAAAAATATTTTCCGTTGGGGGTCCGTATTAGGGGCTCCAGAACTCCCAAATGAGTTGTATATGTAGCATGTATGCTAGGTTACATTTTAAATACCATGTGGCTGTGTTCCTGAATTATTGCAAGCCTGCACTTGTCGGGTACTTAAGCGACCCATACATCTCCTGGAACAAATCGTGAATACACATCAAATACTAAATAGTACAACAGGCAACTTAAAAAATCTGTCAACTGGCTGACGACACTACATTATTTCTTAAGTCAAAATATGAAATAACCATAGCTATGAATATAATTGAAGAATTTGGCAACCTTTCAGGCCTTAAGTTAAACAAAAATAAAACTGAAGGAATTTGGCTAGGAAAATTAAAACATACTCAAGATAAATATGAAAACATTTCTTGGACAACTGAACCCGTAAAAAGCTTAGGAGTATATTTTGGATACAACAAGACTCAATGTGATAAATTAAATAATGAAAAGCAAATTAATAAATGTAAAGCCATAATAAAAAACTGGAACAAAAGAAACATCTCATTAATAGGAAGGATAACAGTGTTCAAATCACTAATACTGCCCAACATAACATTTATAGGTTCCTGCACCATAATACCAAAAGAATATATCCAAACCTTTAAAAATATTGTATATGAATTTTTATGGAAAGGAAAGAAAGATCCAGTTAAGCGATCAGTCTTATCTAATGAATATTTAGAAGGGGGGTTAAAAATGACCAATATAGATACTTATATAAAAGCATTACAAATAAAATGGATATTAAGATTAATGGAAAATAATAACGATAACTGGAAAATTATACCACAAAAATATTTTCAGAATTTAGGAGAAAACTTTCTCATATTCAAAATGAATTTAGATAGCTTAAAATCTTTGGAAAATGAATTAACAAACAATATTCCAGCATTTTATAAAGAATTATTGAAAACATGGACTACTTGTGGAGGAGAGGAAAATAAAAGTCCACAAAATTTTAGGGAAATAAGAAAACAAATAATATGGGGAAATAAGTTTATAAAATATAAAGGCAAATGTTTAATAAAAGTTAATTGGATAAAAAGTGGAATTATCTTCATTAATGATATTATAGATGAATATGGTCGCATTTCAGAATATAAAATTACAGCCAAATTAAGAAACAAACAAAACTGGATATCTGAACTAAATATTAAAAAAAAAGCAATTCCAAAACAATGGAAAGAGATTCTGATAATACACGATTCAATAAAAACTCAAGTAATTCCAAAAAAGTATGTTAAAATAGCTAAAAATCAGATAATAAATTTACAAATAAAAAACAAAGAGGTGTATAAAATATTATTAAAATCTCAATTAAAAGAAAAACCCATAGCTTATACAAAATGGGAAAAATGTTTAAAGAAGGACAGAATGAATACTTTGACATGCATAAAACAAACTTTATTTTTCACTTTTAATTATTTAGAATTAAATAAACTAAAAATCTTTAAATGGAAGCTTATTCACTTTATTTTACCATGCAAAGAACTGTTAAAACAATGGAGAATAGTAAATGATAGTGAATGTCAAGTGTGTAAAGAAAATGAAAATTACAAACACTTTTACTTTAATTGTAAATACAACAAAACATATTGGCAAGAGGTAAAAAAAATGACAAAAAAACTTTATATAGGAGATCATGTTTTTAACCTGGAAACTCTTGTGTTTGGTTACAAAATATATGACCAGGCATATTTTGACCTTAACCTGCTTATAACCTTAATATTTTTTTCTATATATAAAGCTTTTTATATTTCAAATCAAAAACAAAAGATAGTAGATATATTTAAAATTTTTAAGGATGAGGTAAATAATGAGTTCGATACAAATACTTTTAGACAAGTCAAAACAGGTAATTTCATAAGCAAAGCACATGTATACTTAAACAGCTGATATATCACATGATTTCAGAATTCTTGTAATGTCACGTGATTGCACATGTGGGAAAAAATCAATAATTGAAACATTTGTTTAATCATTTATATTGCAGTAAATTCAATACTTACGTATAAAAAATAAAACCCTTTACATCTGATAGAAGCAATCCATTCAATCATACATATCATTTTCAAACAATTAGAAAATAACGCAACCTACTAACTCGAATAATTCAAGCCCTTTCCGTCTCCGATTCTCTCCGTCTTAATGAAGCGATCGATAGAGAGTGGAATATAACGACTGGATTATTCAGGTTAGCAAACTACCACCAAAAAGCAGCATGTACGAGTATGAACAATTAACCTTTCGACCGTGATCGGTTTGAAAGTGTCAAAAAATCCGGATACGGTCAAAACAAAAAGCATGTGAAATCACCATAGATAATCATTATAGATTTAGTTAAATATTCATAATTACAATATATACTATAAATTATATTTAAAATGTAATGTTGTATACTAACATTATTTATTTTGAAATAAGCTTCACTAAATAGTAAATCCCTTGCTATTTAGTGATTAACAAATATGGATACTAGGTAAAAGCTGTATATCTAGTGAATTGTTAACAGCAATTTAGTGCAATAAAAATTATTTGTGTTTAAAAAAAAAAAAAATACACATCAAATACGAATTGACGGCTACTAATTGAGGGTTATAATTATGGTATTTAACGCCACTTTCAACAATATTACAGTTATATCGTGGCAATCAGTTTTATTGATAGAGGAAACCGGAGTACCTGAAGAAAACCACCGACCTGTCGCAAGTTACTGACAAACTTTATCTGATAATGGTGTACCGAGTACACGTCGCTATGAGCGGGATTCGAACTCACAACTTTAGTGGTGACAGGTACTTATTGCACATGTAGTTGTAAATCAACTAACATAAGATCACGACCACGGGGCACCCTAATAATTAATGCGCTACGTTAGGCACAATACCGACAGTCACATCAATTACAACAACAGGAATACAAATTACATATATTAAGAAACGTTTAAAGATACAAAAGCCATCAATCGAAGAAGAACAAACATTACAATAGACAAAAAAAAAGACGAAAAAAGAGTTTGAAGATACCAAAGAGGTAATCAGAATCTGTAAATCGAAGGACATACGGTACAAATGATTCACAAAACAATACACATAACATTACAATTTGAGGATTGAGCAGTACGAACCCAACTAAAAACTGGGGGCTTTTTTAAACTATGACGGTGTCTTTATCTATGTCCTTTTTAAATAATTGCTTTCCAACTAATTCCAAAATAAGAAGAGGAAATTAACATATATCTGCATATTCATGAAAAAAGATTTTACCTTAATAGATATTGTTTAATATATCAAGTATCCCTTGGTTACCCCTTCCGTGTTGAGATAAATTGATAACAGATTGATTATCTTAAGCAAATAAAATGAATTTGTCAATTTCGACCACTACATTTTTAAAATCTATCTATAGTAATTAATCTTCGTGTATTTGTATTTCAATTACACAACCAGGAAGATGGAGACGGCACCTCTATTGATTCTGGTAATGCTAATTGTAATTAACTTATCTGGTAAGTAAAAATACCATTCATTTCCCAGTTGTTGTTGAGTGTCATTAAACAGTCAAACCTGTCCATGTGGTCACCTACATTAATTGAAAGGTCACATTTTTCTTGTCCTGTCATAGAAAATTTCATATGAAATGAATCTCTTTTAAGATATCACGTGTCTTATAGGTCCATTTTTCTTTGTCCTAATAGTGACCTGTTAATAAAGGTTTGACTATCTATTTGTATTGTTATAAGATGTCCTATATTTAATTTGTTGAGGTTGTGATAGACATGGTGTAGATCATATTGACATAGCATCAAAAACTGTAAAATGTTATGTCAATCTTTCCTTCATAGAGGGCTGTTGTTAGCAAGGAAACTACTGAACCAAGGGTTCCTATTTGTTAAGTTGATGTCGTCACTTCGAGAATTTTACGGTCGCCACTATGACTTGGTTAACCACTACGGAATATATGTGTCACAAATGACCACAGGAATGTTCCACTTGTAAACACTTTCCGGTCCTTTTCTCACTCACGGCTTATCATCGAGTTTGTAACAGGAGCAACACGACAGGTGCCACTAGTGGAGCAGGAGCTGCACACCATTCAGGAACAGCTAAATTCACCCCCAGTTTTTAGTGGTGTTCGTGTTGCTCGATCTCTCGTTTTCTGTGTAGTGTTTTGTAGATTGTTGTTTGTCCTTTTTCTTTTGGCCATTATGTTGTCTGTCCGTCGATTTACGAGTTCTGATTACCCCTTTGATATCTGCAAACTCTTCTTTGAAAAAGACGAAACGTTAAAGCTAATTTTTTTTTAATACATACAGTTTATTGCACAAATACTTGTTTTAAAATAACCTAAGCAGACCAGGATAGCCCACTTAGGGCCCTTGCTTATTTATAAACTCATGTGTACAGGGAAAATAAATTAACATATCATATTTAAAAAAAAACCTCCCTTTAATTTTTGCAACATACACACACATATTGAAAAATGAATGAATTTAAATTTTGGTGTTTAACGCCACTTTCAGCAATATTTCAGCTATATCATTAGTGGTGGAGGAAGCCGGAGAGAACCAGCGACCCTGGGCGAGCAACTGGTAAGCTTTATCACTTGCGGCTGCAAGTCGAGTGCACCCTTTTTTGTAATTGGTGATAGGCTTGTATGAGCTGTTAGATCCAACGACCTAACTCATTGAGCCATCCGGGTCCCTTAAGAGGTGTACAATATTATGTGATAAAGTTTGTCAATGACTTGCGGCAGTTCGGTGGTTTTCTCTGTGTTCTCCGGTTTCCTTCACCAATAAAACTGACCGCCACAATATAACTGAAATATTGTTCAAAGTGGCGTTAAACACCATCAAACAAATATTATATCTCTGACACGTGCGACTTACGATTTATGTTGATCAATCAATAATAAATAAACTGAACTTTAAAGTGTGTATTTAATTTGGATTTACCAGTAAAACAGATATATAATACTAGTATTACTGTGAGGACAGCTCACTAAGATATACCCCCGCTCCCCACATCTGTCCAACCTATTTCCATAACCAAAACATTACTGATTGTTCCGACCAAAAATGAAAGGGACCCTCCCCTATTACACAGGCAATGATTATCCTCCTCTATTCACCGGTAAGCTGCTGATAAAATTTCAAAACATTCTGAGAAAAACTACTCAAGTTATCATACGACATAGGGTAAAAATCCTATTTTCCGTCATATCAAGTCCAATAACTCTGGAACGGCAAAAGTGAAAATCGTCAAAAATGAATGGGATCCTCCTTTCTCCAATTATGACGTCGTTTTAACCCCGCTGAACCAGTGGTGGAAAAATCTGTAATCCTCTAGAGGATTAAAATGTCTCGTGCCTTTTCCCGCATTTGACTCATTTGACGGCTTTTGAAATAAAGTTCGTGTTAAATAATGGGAGAAACAAATTCTCCTTCAGTTTCCCATGTGGGTTACGATATTTCTCCACTCTCGAGAGTTAAATTAAAATTTTTTTTATTTAACTCTCTTGAGTGGAGAAATATCGTAACCCACGGGCAACTGAAGGAGAATCTATATCTTTTCATCAGTAAACAGGTGATAAAATGTTAAAAAATTCTAAGAAACACAACTCAAGTAATCGTACGACATAGGATTTGTCTCCAGAATGACGGACAGACGGACGGACATGGTGAAACCAATATTCCGCCCTACAACTTCGTTGCGGGGGGTATAATAACGAAGATGATGTATTGTAAGTAACTGTATACTTATTTAATAAATTAACCGATTTTTCATTCAGTTCATTGACAAAAAATACTCGATTAACATTATAATTTCAGATTTCACCAATTGTAATAAAGTTTTTGATGTATACACTTTTTGCTGATACCTGATAATATTACGCGACTTCCAAAATGAGAATTTAGACATATTAATTATTGTATTTAAAACAGTTGATTCTTTGCTATATAATACTCCTCATAAGTTCATAAAATATATGTTCTTCCGTGATCTCATTAATATCTACATTTTGTATTTCACGAGAGTTCATGTAATGTGTTAACGCCGATATGATTTTTACCCAAGATTGTTGTATTTGGTATAGTCGTAATAAATTAATTTTAGAGTCACATCTCATTTCATACGTGTTTTGATTGGTTTAAAAAGTTAAGGTTATTTGTCAATGTACGGAATCGAAAAATAGACGTCGTTTTCAAGGCGTCGCGTGCCGTTGTCATCAGGTGATTTTCTTTAAATTAGGCACCTTTGGGGTTATTTAAATTCATTTCCGATTATTTGCCTTATTTTGAAAAAATAAATACATTTTTCAATATCATAACAAAAAAAGTTTGAATTAATTTATAAGGATTTATCGAAATTATTTTGTTCGGTTCATTCGACATAACCTCAATCAAGTTGTACACACCCTTGCGTACGCGGGTTACACGGTGTGTACAACCTAATTTGGGGGTATTTTTCGTGAACCGAACAATCAGTACAATCATAAACATTTCCCTGGTCCCTTGATGTGTCGGATTAGACAGGTTACGATATCCTGTACAATCAGACATATTTCCCTGGTCCCTTGATGTGTCGGATTAGACAGGTTAGATATCCTGTACAATCAGACATATTTCCCTGGTCACTTGATGTGTCGGATTAGACAGGTTCCGTTGTATATTCAACTTATAAAGTTACTCGCATGTTTCTTCTCAAATCGCCGCAACATATCAGTAAAGCGGGGCAGGCAAGATATCTGCCTTTAATTATATTGATTTTGATGCACACAAAAACAGTGATTTGTGGAAATATAAATTTGCTATGACGAGTCTGTGTCAATTGAGCAGAATCACATGCTTCTAGTATTTAGAACAAATATCAGTAAATCTAAAGGACCTGAACTAAGAACGCCACCTCACTATTTTTCAATATTGATAATTTAAGTGTTTACTGGCTTTTTACTAAGGTTTATGTTACTGGTAGTTTGGATTTACATGTAGCATGGTGGCCAATTATTGCAACAAGAAAATATATTTTAAATCAAACTCAAATTGGAATTAATTAAATGATTGATTTTGATTTTTGGTGTTTTAACGCCACTTTCAGCAATATTTCAGCTATATCATGGCGACCAGTTTTAGTGGTGGAAGAAGCCAGAGAAAACCACCGACCATGGGCAAGCAACTGATAAACGTTATCACTTGCGGCTGCGAGTCAAGTGCACCCTTTTTGTAATTTACAAAGCCGGGTGTGAACCCACGCCGTATTGGTGATATAGGCTTGTATGGGTTGTTAGGTAATCCAACTACCTAACTCATTGAGCCACCCGGGCCCTGGAATTAATTAAACGTTATTAAGGACAACCAAGGATTTACCACACAGAGACACAGACAACATTGGGTCCAAGACACAGATTGAAGTCAAAACAAAAATATACACACACACAAAATACGACACACAGAAAACTGAAAACATTATGAACAACACGTAACCCACCAATAAGCTCAAGGTAAATATAGGTGATCACGAAGAGTAAGCAGTTCCTGCTACTGATAAGACACCCGTCGTGTTAATATCAAATTTAGAAAAGACGTTCACTTAGATTTCTACACTTTCTGATTCAATTGCAATGTCGTTCCTTTATTTTCATCAATAAGAGAATTAACTGCATATTGTTTATAGCATTTCAATGTTCTGCTATTATAATAGTTTTGTTCTCTTGGAACCTATGTATTTAGATATTGATTTTGGTTTGAAATGGATTGAAGTGTTTTCAATGCAAATGAATGTTTATCATTAAATTTGGATTGTTTCATGTCCAAAAACTGAAAGCACCAAAAAACATTTCATGGTTCAACTTTTCTTTTCTCTCACAATTTCTTAATGTAATAATATTGTATTGCGATAGATTAGGCAATAGGATCGGACACAAGTTATTACTACTTATATTAAGTCTTCTCATTATATAAATAATACAAAATATATATAATGACAGCAAAACATATACAACATAGTATTAGAAATAGGAGGTAAACAAAATAGTTATGAATTAATACAAACAGGGGGGAAAAAGGAGAAAATTCAGGAAAAAAAACAGAATACAACAAATCTCTATAAAGCTGCTGACTTGGAGTACACAATCTTTTTTCGTTTAATTAATTGCTTACAAAGTCCCTTGACTTACAGCAATTACTGAAAAACCAAATATATGAAACGGATACGTTATATCTCTCCAATGATTTGAATGTTATTTTGGGCTTCAAATATATATGGTTTTGATTTGAAAATTTCGGTTTAATTTATAAACTGGGCATGTTCTTTGCTTTCTATTTAAACATTTAGAAATATTTAGAAAAAATAATAATAGGTTTAAATTATTAAAATGTTCTCTCCTTAGGGTGAATATGTGCTGGATATAATTATAACAAATAAGGGTAATAACAAAATTACCGAACACCGAGCAATCTTCCAAAGGGAAAGGCAAAACTCATAAATCAACAAACAGACAAAATCAGTCAACAACCGGAAAACTGGGAAAACCGCAATAGCCCTGACTTGACACAGGCATTTCCAAAGAAATGGTGGGTTGATTCAGGTTTTACGGCGCCAAACCTCCCAAAATCCTAGTTTTCTTTCAAACATTTTGCCCACAAGCCCTTCATCAGTATTTTATTTCACTAAGCCATTTTGCATGGTGCTACATCTGTGAAGCAATACAGTTAACATTATATCTGAGATGTAGGATCGTGTAACAGGCTTGAGGAAATAAACAATGACGAAAGCCTTGTGGCCGAAATGTTAGAATAAAACAATGATATCAATTTGTATTGATGCACAATTTTACCCCACAGGGATTGAAGGCATACACCGTAATATATTACAATAAAACTCACAATATGAATTAGGGTTAAAGAGATAGGCAACAGCAAATAAACATCAATGATTCACCATAGACAACAAAAATTATATGAACAAAGTTGTATGCAGAGGTTGGTTCCATCTTCCTCAGTGACCAAAACGTTTTCACCAAAACGAACAAGGAACGGCACAACTCTTTCGGATGACAGCATTATTTATTCCGGAGCACCTGGGTTCACCCCCGGTTTTTAGTGGGGTTCGTGTTACTCAATCTTTAGTTTTATTTGTATGTTTTGTAGATCGTTGTTTGTCCTTTTGTACTTTTTCTTTTGGCCATTGTGTTGTCTGTTCTTTTTCGATATGCGGATTCTGATTACCCCTTTGGTATCTTCAAACTCTTCTCACACCCAACACCATACAATATAAATACACAATAAAAATTAACGCTAAAGAGAAGGACAACAGTAAATAAACATCTATAATTCGCCATAGACTAAAAAATAATAAAATAATAAGTTCTATGCAGAGGTCGGGTCCACTTTCCTCAGTGACCAACACTTTTTTCCAGCAATTCGAACAACGAACTGCACAACTATGTCTGATGACCACATTATTGTTATTTTATAATAAGATTAGCTTTGATTTAAAAATTTGGAGTGATGTAATTTTTCAAAATTTAGTTTTAGTTTTGTGCTAACGGTCATCAAGTGTTGTCTAGGCATATCTTGATATCTACTTTAATATTGTCAAATCTGCCATATATTTTATAACTGGGGTTGTAACTAGATCAACACGACGGGTGCCACTATTGGAACAGGAACTGCTTACCCTTTCGGAGCAGCTGAATTCACTCCCAGTTTTTAGTAGCATTCATGTTATTCGATCTTTAGTTTTATGTGTATGTTTTGTAGATGGTTGTTTGTCTTTTGTTTTTCTTTTGTCCATTGTGTTGTCTGTTCTTCCTCTTTTGGCCATTGTGTTGTCTGTCCTTCCTCTTTTGGCCATTGTGTTGTCTGTC
>MJUT01063358.1:1615208-1635981 GCA_002080005.1 Gigantidas platifrons
TCCATTGTGTTGTCTGTCCTTCCTCTTTTGACCATTGTGTTGTCTGTCCTTCTTCTTTTGACCATTGTGTTGTCTGTTCTTCTTCTTTGTACGTATTCTGATTGACCCTCCCCTTTGGTATCTTCAAACTCTTCTTATTATTATTTTTGAGTACGCGTCATGCTCACTGAATTAGATATCTACTTGATACTTACTATCGCTGGGTCTATACCTCTTCTGGTGGGCTATTAGTCTCCCGAGGATATCATCCTCCCAGTAGTCAGCCCTGCGGCACTGATATTGTGTATTAGATATACATTGAAACCTGTCTAAGCCAAACCCTGAGTAAACCGAAAACATGCCTAAACCAGACACACTTTACAGTTCCATCTACTAAATGTCTATATCTATAATACATATAAATTACATAGATGTAATCTGAACCTGTCTAAACTGAACAACTTCTTCAGTCCCAAAGGGTTCGGTTTAGACAGGTTTTACTGTATTTATGTTTGAAATTTTACAGCTCCTAAATAATGTAATTTATCAAAACTACCTTAACAGACTTCAGATATCATGTTTAGACACTTTGGTTTACTTACTCTCAAAGACTTTTAAAGTATTTCGCTTTCTAATGTTTAGACTATGAGCTTACCTGATGGTGATTATTCCAGAAACACTGCATGTGCATCAAATTGGATATTTGTATTTTATTTTTACCAGCCATGGGTGTAAATTATGCTACATACTGTTACAGTTGTGCTGATTCAACGCGTCATATATGTGCATCAATTTGGATGTTTTTATTTTATTTATACTAGACATGAGTGTAAATGCTACGTACTGTTACAGTTGTGCTGATTCAACGCGTCATATATGTGCATCAAATTGTATATTTTTATTTTATTTTTACCAGCCATGGGTGTAAATTATGCTACATACTGTTACAGTTGTGCTGATTCAACGCGTCATGTATGTGCATCAAATTGGATATTTTTATTTTATTTTTACTAGCTATGGGTGTAAATGCTTTATACTGCTACAGTTGTGCTGATTCAATAGCTGATCGCCCATGTCAGACTTCCTTAGAGGATATGGCAAAAGAAGCTAAATGTATTACTAATCCTAATAACACGATGGCTGATTGTCAGTCCCAGCAGAGATTTACTGTAAATTGTACTCACGATAAGCCATATTGTCTGATAGAAAAGATAGAGAGCCGAGGTAAGAACAAAATACTGGTAAAAGTTTTAGGCTTAAGTTGGTTTAGGTTTATGGTGTTTAACGCCACTTTCAACAATATTTCAATAATATCGCGGCGGTCAGTTTTATTGGTGAAGGAAACCGGAGTATCCGGAGAAAACTACCCGCCTGCCGCAAACCACTGACAAACTTTATCAGATAATGTTGTATCGAGTACACCTCGACATGAACGGGGTTCGAACTCACAATTTTAGTCGTAATAGGCACGGATTACATGCATAGTAATAAATCCAACTGATTGCACAGGTAGTTGTAAATCCAACTACCATACGATTACTGCCACACCGGTCCCAGTAAATGCTTTATATCATATTCATTTACATAAGGTTAGTCAACAAAGCTTAAGTTCCGTGTTGTGATGCCCATTACGATTTCCGCATAATAGCTATGTTCGGTTCGTCTTTACCTCCAGTTGTTTGTAAGAGGGCTCGTGTCTTATTTACGTTAATTGTGTTTGTTTGCGCATAGTGGTGTCCAACACATATTGTGTTGTGTATTTGTTTTTCTGTTCTATGTCATGTGTACCATATTTTGTCAGTTTCTCTGGTTTGTGCATATTTTATTGCCCCTTCGGTATTCTCTATCGTTTATTTAAGTGACCGTTTATATCTTTAAAGTAGGCTACTATATATTTTCCTTAGACCCTTTGGTATTCTTGCTCCTAAAGAATAAAATCATACGTCTTTCTAATCTTTTGACGTTTTGCTTTGAGCGTATACATATCTGATGAAGGTTTCCCAGAAATGCTTCGTGCGCACTAAATTAGATATCAGACACGTGTATCGATAGTACATAACTACATATTTTAATGAGACAATGTACAATGCAACGTTTCTGAGTTTTCAGAAATGTGACAAAATTACAAAATAGATGAAAATGACGTATATCGGCAGTACATAAGTACATATCTCAATGAAGCAATATACACAAGGAGTGTCCAGGATACGTAGTTATCTATTCATAATGCCAGTATGATATCAAAACGAATCAAGATAAAGTCGTTCATTGTGTGACAGCTCGAACAAAAAGGTTCCGCTAAAACATATTTTGTAATAATCATTGTAATTCTTTTCAATTCTGTAAGAAGAGTTTGAAGATACCAAAGGAGTAACCAGAATCCGAAAATCGAAGGATAGACAACACAATGGCCAAAAGAAAAGGACAAACAACGATCTACACATAAAACTAAAGATCGTGTAACACGAACTCCACTAAAAACTGGGAGTGAATTCAGGTGCTTCGAAAGGGTAGGCTGTACATTGACATTAAAGCATATCAATGCAGCTTTATATGCTCTTTATAAAGCTGGTCAAATTTTGAAAAAAAACCAAATGATATACATTAATACCTGTCTAATCCGAACACCGAATAGACTGGGATCCTGTGTAAACCGAGTCTTAAAAAGGAGGAAAACTCTATTAATTTAACATGTATACACCGAACACAAAAGTTGGTCCCAATGAGGCTCCGACAGATTTCACATAATATGTATGGAAAACACCAAATCACTACCAGATACTGCATAAAGTTTGTCAGTGTCTTGCAATAGGTCGGTGGCTTTCGACGGGTACTCCATTTTCCTCCACCAATAAAACTGACCGACACGATATGGCTGAATTATTGTTGAAAGTGGCGTTAAACACAATACACCAAACCTAGTGCTTACAGTTGACATTTTTTTTTATCTCTTTTTAATTGAAGGAAGTATCGAAGCATTCATACGTACATGTACAGACGGGTCTACTTTTTATATAAATGGTGTAGAAGGACTTACCAATGTCAAACCTGATAACCAGACTCATTTTGGATATATACAAACAGGTTATCTACTTACTGTAAACGTGTGTAAGGAGGACCTGTGTAATGGACCTAGATATGTAAAAGGTGGATTTAATTTAATATCACCATCTTATGTTACCATGACATTACTCTCTTTATTGTGTATACTAAATATTACATAACAATATGTGAGTGATTGATGCTTAGCGCCAAGTGAGCAATTCTTCTGCTCTATCATGGCGAGATCAGACTGTCATTGTTGTTAAGCGCCATGTGAGCAATTTCTAAGCTCTATCATGGTGAGATCAGACTGTCATTGTTATTAAGCGCCAAGTGAGCAATTTCTCAGCTCTATCATGGCGAGATCAGACTGACATTGTTGTTAAGCGCCAAGTGAGCAATTTCTCAGCTCTATCATGGCGAGATCAGACTGACATTGTTGTTAAGCGACAAGTGAGCAATTTCTCAGCTCTATCATGGCGAGATCAGACTGTCATTGTTGTTAAGCGACAAGTGAGCAATTTCTCGTCTTTATCACAGCGAAAGCAGGCATTGGTTGCTGTATAACGCTAAGTGTGCAATTTCTCAGTTCTTTCATTGCAAGATAATGCCAAGTGATCATGTTTTCAGTTATCATGTCATGAACAATTTTCTTTTAATGAAATGATGATGAAGTCTGTTTTGTACCTGATCAACACGATTAGTTTGATTTTTATAGTGGTACATCACAACAACAGTCCATGTAGATATGTCGGTCCACGCGGACACATCTTCCTAATTTCTGGCCAACCAGTCTTTGCATGTACTCCGTAATGGTGCGCGTATCGGGAAGCAGTAAATGCTAATTGTATAGTACTTGATTGACTTGAATCTACGATCTTTTACACTCGATTGTAGTACGCTAACTATTACAACACCAGAGGAGGTGTTCATTAACATAGCTTTATTGTTATTTTTTATATACTAGTACACATGAACATGACCCTACATTTGTATTGTACAAGAAGGGTCGTCGTGGCCATGATCGTATGGTAGTTAGATTTACAACTACCTATGCAATCAGTGCCTATCACCACTGATGTGGGTTCGGCTCCCACATAGGGCGAGGTGTACAACATTATGTGATAGTTTGTCAGTGACTTGCGGTTGGTCGGTGATTTTCTTTGGGTACACCGGTTTCCTCCACCAATAAAACTGACCGCCACCATATAACTGAAATATTGTTGAAAGTGGCGTTAAACACCATAAATCAACCAAACCATCTATTGTACAAAATACTAGTATCAATTCAACACATGAAACTGTTCATGTTTATTAAAATAATAACAAATGAAAAATAAATTATGTAATATATAAGATATCCTATTAAAATATATAATATACACCATCTTCCATCTTGATCTATTAATGTCTTCGAACAATTCCAGAACAATTCTCTTCATCTGACTTATCAATACAGTCCACATATCCATCACATCTGTATAAATATGGAGCACAAACGTGTCCATGTTCTATTTTACAAGGAAATTCCCAGTATTCACAATTAAGAGCTGAAAAGTATAAATAAAAAGTAACATGAAAAACCAAAACAAAAATATTACACCATCGGACTATTCCTCATTCAAATGTCAAAATCGTAGAAACAGATAAAAATCGATACCCTAACGCCCCTGTTACACGGTAAAGCAAGTATCATGATACTTGTATCATAAACCGTGTAAACAGTGCTATTACTCTGTATCATGCAACTTTTAGAAGAAGTTGCATGATACACACTTTGGGATAGAACATGTTCTATTCTGTACAGCAAGGATCACGATACATTTTATCTCTGACCAATCAGAGATCTTGGTTTGAAATGAGGAGGTTACAACATCATCAACAAATAAAAGCACATGGTAAATAAAACATGGACACTGTATGGTAAGAGCAACGCCAACGGTTGTTTGGTTTCGCTCCCGGATTAACAGAAAAAAACAACTTGACATACTCACGGGTGGTTTGCTACGTCACACGCACAGATACTTGAACATCGCCTCGGGGTAGGTTTATGTAGTTGTACAATTTAAAAAAAAGGAAAACTAACAAAACCAAGTAGTTTACCGAAGGGCCCACATATCAGACTTCATTGTTAGCATACAATCATTGAGTGGAAACCCGTCAGTTTTGCAAACACTTCTGTACAGTTAAATGGGTTTTGTGTGAACGGTATCCTTGCCCGGAATTTTAACTGTACAGAAGCGTTTGCATATGAAGGAGAGTTTGATGTCTCCGTTAGTCGATTTCGTCGTATTTTGTTACCATTCTGTTCACATAAGTGAATCTAAACCCCTTCACGATGATTCTTTATTGAGAAAAATATTCTCCCCTTTGTGTTCAACAACATTCCACTGAAAAATCGTGTAAATTAACTGTTGCTAGCGCAATGTTTACCACGAGGTTGAAAGGTTAGAGTACATGTTTGGTTTTATATATGTGTACGGTTTGGGTTTGGTATATCATGGCGAGAACAAGTTAATTTTCAATGAAATAATAAGGAGGTTCACTTTGTACTAGACCAACAGGCTTTGTTGAATTTTTATAGTGCTAGCTCAATCTTTGATTTGACCAGATCGGGGCTCGAACCCACGACCTACCGCACTCGAGGAGAGCATGCTAACCATTACACCATCGATGCGGTTCTACACGGAAAGCTACCAATTTAGCGACACAAATCCCACTAAAAACTCAAGGGGGGTGGGGGGGGGGGNGGGGGTGATGTCAGGCGCTCCAGAAGATTAATTTGTTCCTATTTTATTAGATATACGTTTTTTATTCAAACATATATTGCAATCACTTACCAGCATAATCACAATAAATCTCATCGGAGTTATCCCAACAGTCTGTAATGCCATCACAAACTCTGTCATCATCGAAACACTCATACAGTGTACCAGATTTACATCTAAATTCACCAATGCGACAGTCTATTAATATATAAAACATACAATACTGCAATAGTAGATCTTCATGAAATGTAACCATGCTTATTCAATTTGTTCATCATATTCAGTTCTGTTATATTAAATCAAAGATGCAATTAGCAGTATAATTGGCCCTCCTCGTGTTAAGATTTATACTTTGACGTTTCCCAGCTGATACTGTGTCTGTGAATCTGTATTACAAGAAAACTACTAGTATGTACATTTTTTTATTGGTTTTATTTCTAATTTGTCTTGTCTTGTAAGCTATTGTACCAAGAAGGGTGACGGAGTTAGTGGTTGCTGCTTAATACCAAATGAGCTGCTTTTGTCATGGCGAAATTAATTTACATTTTGATGAAATTTTTATGGTACTAGTATCTGTTTTGTGCCGGACCAACAATCTGAGTTGGATTTTTATAATGCTAGCTCACTGAAACAACAGTCCGCGTGTAGACATGTCGCTCCACTCGGACACATTATTCTGATTCCGAGCCAATCAGTCTTTGCTCTTTCTCCTTAATGCTGCATGCTTAGCGGAGAAGCAACAAATACCAACTTTATAGTCTTTGGTTTGACCCGACCCGAACCCACGATCTACCGCACTCGAGGCGAGCACGCTAACCATTACGCCACCGATGCGGTTTTTATGGAACAAAAAAAAACCTGTTGCTATCAATATTTAAATATTGACATACAAGTATTTTCTTTTGGTATCTGTTCACTTTTTTTTTTTTTCAAGTGTGGCATTTAGCATTTTTGATGCACGCGAGTAGAGATCGTCTACGGTATTGGGACGATCCGAGTTAATAAATAAATTCGGAAATTCCATAACATTTTTTCATTTTTTTTTTTTGTCGGGGGAGGTGATGGTGTTGATGTTGTTGTTTTGTTTAATGTCTGTCTTTTTTTTTATTTGTATTACAAAACGTCAAAATGAAAGTACACATTCATACACTTATTTGGTATTTTGGTAAATAAGTTGTATCATTACATCTGGTCTTGTCAATCTATGGTACAGTACAAAGTCATGTGTCGATGATCAGGAACTCGCTTAATATCGTGTTTCTTTTATTTTATTTGTCATTCTTATATTTTATTTATTATTAAGTGCAATTAAAATAATGTGATACATTGTATATAATTTTGTTTTAATGAAGAATGACACATTTGTTATGATCTTTATCACAATGACTTTGATATGTTTTTGTTCTTTGATGAAAATGTTCGTGTATGATTTATGATAAGTTTAATATAATTGTTTATTTGTGATTATTAGACGCAAATATTGGTACCCCACTGATGTTTGACCCCGTTGTAAAGGGGTAGTGTCTGAATAATATATACAGATTACCGTAAATTGAAACAATAAAAGTGTACTTACCTGTTGATCTGCTTGATGTTATTAAGAAACAACCCAATGTTATAACAATAGTAAGATGTTTTCCACATTCTGATTGATACATCTGGAAAACAATAATTTGGAAATGGTTATTGAAGAAATAGTACCAAAGCCATCAAAGCTAACAGTCATGCTTTTGTGTGTTAGGGGTATCGATTTTGCATCTCTCTACGATTTTGATAATTAATTTTGGAATTGTTCCGACAATGTAGTATATTTTATATTTTTTTTTTCATTTTATCATGATCCTCTAAATTTGTAATCTATGGAATGGATGGTACATGAGCTGAAAAAAAAGTTTGAAGGTACAACAGGTGTAATAAGAAGCCATGAAACGAAAAACAGACAATACAATTGATAAAAGAAAAACGGCAACAAGACAAATAATAACGTACAACACATTGCACAGAAAACTAAAGATTGAGCAACACAAGTCCCACGAAACTGAACCCATGTGCTCCGGAAGGGTAAGCAGTTAAATCATTTCGAACAATCACATCAATTGACGAAGATGTTTAAATTACATAATCATGTGTCCATTCAAGACAGGTTGCTCATGCAACTGTCTTAACTACAAGATTTATATCTAAGGTTCTCATTTCTAAATTGTAAGAAGCTACAAAAGACAATTGCCGTGAAAACTCTAGCAGCATTAGCAAATGAACGTGGTTTCATAAAAGACAAACTTTATTTTCTAATATCACAATCATTTAGGATTGCCATGATTCTCCAATTTGCATAAATAAACGTTGGGGAATAACGAAGGGGAAATCAAAAATGGACAATCCAGAGTAACTGGCAAAATAAGGTACACAAGACAAAGACAAGAATAAACAAATACACAACACAATAGGTGGTGGACACCACTATTCTTAAGCAAACACAAACAACGTAAACAAGAGTCATCCTACAAACAACTGGAGGTAAAGACGAATCGAACATCGTCTTTACGTGGAAATCGTAACGGACATCACAACACAGAACTTTTAACATAAAGACACATAATAGGACAACACCAAGAATTAAAAAGATGAGCAACACGGATCCCACCAAAAATATCGGTGGTGAATTCAGATGCTCTCGAAGAGTAAGCAGTTCATGTCTCTTACAAGTTATTATTTCTTTCTATTTCCCGATACTAGCATATTCAAGGTATGCTCTCGAGGTAATAACGTCGTTTTAGATATCCTATTTTATTATACAGAATGTTTATTGTAAACACAACTACTAAATCACCAATGGTATTCCGTCAAACCTTTACAGCTACTTCAGTATTTTAAAAAGATTGAAGATACTAAAAGGATAATCAGAAGCCGTAAATTAAAACAGAACTGGCAATACAATGGCAAAAACATTAAAACAGAACTGGCAATACAATGGCAAAAATATTAAAACAGAACTGGCAATACAATGGCAAAAAGATTAAAACAGAACTGGCAATACAATAGCAAAAAGATTAAAACAGAACTGGCAATACAATGGCAAAAAGAAACAGACAAATGAAAAACAATGGGCAATTAACAAGCACACAGAAAGCCAAAAGTCCACTAAAATAAGAAGGGTAATCTAGATGTGCAACCTATGTACTTATTAACTGTGAATTCACCTGAAATAGTTAATAAACTTTTGCTTAGCATATTTTTAACACGGCGGGTTAAACTAGTGGAGCAGGAACTCCTTATTCTTCAAGAGTGCACCCCTGGTTTTTAGTGGGGTTCGTGTTGCTCGATCTTTAGTTTTCGGTTTAGTATTTTGTAGATTATTATTTGTCCTTTTCCTTTTGTCCTTTTTCTATTGGTCATTGTATTGTCTATCCTTCTTCGCTTTACGGCTTCTGATTATCACTTTGATATCTTTAAACTCTTCTTTAGCACTAAGAATTTTTAATTTTACTCGTAGCCAGCAAGTAAGAAAGGTTGAAAATACCAAAAGGGTAATCAGAATCCGAATATCGAAGAAGAACAGACAATACAATGGCCAAAAGATACCAAAGGGGTAATCAGAATCCGATTATCAAAGAAGAACAGACAATACAATGGCCAAAAGATACCAAAGGGGTAATCAGAATCCGAATATCGAAGAAGAACAGACAACACAATGGCTAAAAGATACAAAAGAGGTAATCAGAATCCGAATATCGAAGAAGAACAGACAATACAATGGCTAAAAGATACAAAAGGGGTAATCAGAATCAGAATATCGAAGAAGAACAGACAATACAATGGCCAAAAGATACAAAAGGGGTAATCAGAATCAGAATATCGAAGAAGAACAGACAATACAATGGCTAAAAGATACAAAAGGGGTAATCAGAATCCGAATATCGAAGAAGAACAGACAATACAATAGCCAAAAGATACCAAAGGGGTAATCAGAATCCGAATATCGAAGAAGAACAGACAACACAATGGCTAAAAGATACAAAAGGGGTAATCAGAATCCGAATATCGAAGAAGAACAGACAATACAATGGCCAAAAGATACCAAAGGGGTAATCAGAATCCGAATATCGAAGAAGAACAGACAACACAATGGCTAAAAGATACAAAAGGGGTAATCAGAATCCGAATATCGAAGAAGAACAGACAATACAATGGCCAAAAGATACAAAAGGGGTAATCAGAATCAGAATATCAAAGAAGAACAGACAACACAATGGCCAAAAGAAACAGTACAAAGGGACAAACAACGATCTACAAAAAACATACACATGAAACTAAAGATCGAGTAACACGAACCCCACTAAAAACCGGGGATGAACTCAGATGCTCCGGATAACAAAGTGAAACTTTCTCTAAAGCACAATGACAAAAGTCGATGGAAAAAGCAAACAAGTTGGTGTAGTTACAGATCTCCAGAGACTAAGCATATATGTAACATGCTTAAACATGTTTCATTTCATAAGATCAAATACTTTCCAAGAAATAAACATAGCACAACTTGATAAATTGAATGATCAGTGTATGTATATATATTATTTGTGCGCACGACGCGTTTCTGGAATAACCTTCATCAGGTACACTCATATTCAAAAGATTTGAAAGAGCCAAAATCATTTAAATTTATTCATAGCAAATACACTAAATTGTCTAAGTAGGATAGGCTATTACTATCAAGATGAAAAACAACTAAGTTTAAAAGACTTCGTCATATTGAAATAAATTAAAATAAACTTGTGTAACACAGTACAAATTTGCCTGCAATACTTAATGAAGCAGAAGTTGATCTCATTACAATTGGTGTCAGCTATATGATATAAGCCAATGATATTATAATAATTACCCAATATATAAAATATACATATTTACATACGTTTTTCCTCGAATATTAATACAAAAATTCCAATGGTTATTGTCCTGGCTTTAAAATATTTATAATTAGATATTGGTCATTGAATAGCATGATGACAAATAGGTGAGTTAGTGAAACACAATCCATTTTCTCTTGACCATAAGTGTACCGGGGTGAACCCAGATACTGACTAATAAGAGGACACAGCTGGGTATTTACTAGTAAGTAAGTAAGTAAGTAAGTATGCTCAAGGAGTTCAATCAACGGTATACAATAAGTAGTTGCATAACAGGACGTAACGTCGGATGTACGTTCAAAACCATACTTCAGTTTTTAGTGGGGCTCTTGTTACTCGATCTTTAGTTTTATATGTATGTTTTGTAGATCGTTGTTAGCAGTTTGTCCTTTTTCTTTTGATCATTGTGTTGTCTGTTCTTCTTCGATATACGTATTCTGATTACCCCTTTGATATCTTCAAACTCTTCTTCATATATATTGTTTTGAGATATAATTATTTACGAAATAATAGATTATTAATTTTAATGAAAGGCTTTTACACAAGTAGTTACATGATTCAGTTTGAAGTGTTTGACCTGTTATTGCATAAAACTACAATTGTTTTGAACATATGATTGTAAACATAGGTAGGGCAGTCTTCATTGGGTTTATTTCTCGATTACAAGAAAGGTTCAAAGATACCAAATGGGCAACCAGAACTCGTAAATTGAAAGAGGACCAAAGGTCATAGGGTTATGGTGTTTAACGCCACCTTCAACAATATTTCAGCTATATCATGGCGGCCAGTTTTATTGGTAGAGGAAACCAAAGTTCCCAGAAAAAACATCGACATGTCACTGACAAAATTTATCACATAATGTTGTATAGAGTACACCTCGCCTGGGTGGAAATTGCACTCTCAACCTGAAGGACAACAGACAATACAATGGTCAAAAGAAAAACAGGACAAAAGGACAAACAATGATCTATGAAACACTACATAGAAAACGATAGATCGGATAACAAGAACACCACTAAAAACCGGAATGAATTCGGGTGTTCCGATTCCTGCTCCATATGTGGTACCCGTCGTGTTGACTTATCAGCACAATAGAGATTTATCAAAAAAGTTTCATTTGTGGAGTAATATCGTACGAAAGAAACCGAGCGACATGTCGCATTTTCAGTAACAAATCCCATCATATACAGTTGTATCATATTGTTTTGTGCAATGTTCAATAATTTGACTGTCTTATTAAATAACTAGCATCAGCATCTAGACAACAAGTATATATTATACCGACAACTCGATCATGGGAGGGTCGTCATGGTCGTGATCGTATGGTAATTGGCTACCTATGCAATCAGTGCCTATCACCGTTCATGGCGAAGTGTACATTATGTGATAAACTTTGTCAGTGACTTGCGACAGGTTTGTTGTTTTCCGTGGGTGCTCCGGTTTCCTCCACCAATAAAACTGACCGCCACGATATAACTGAAATATTGTTGAAAGTGGCGTTAAACACCATAGCCTAACCTCGATCATGGGAGATATTATATAGAATCACAAAGATGTCTTCTATATGTATGCTCCTGTGGTAAAGGATATAATGAGTCCTTATACAAATATTAATATTAAAAAGGTAGATATCTAATTTAGTGCTCGCGAAGCGCTTTGTAATGTATTCTGAAATTACGACATTTAAGGTGGTACCTAACACTACAGGGAGATAACTCTTTAAAATCAGTTGAACGTTTTGATCGTATGATGTTTGTATGCAGATTTTAAGCATCTCGGTGATCAAAGCCACAGAGAGAAAAGCTACTATGTGGCTAGTGAATTTATAGGTCTGAGTCTGTTGGTTGGAATTTGTTAAAATTTTTATATTTATTACAGTGGATATATTCAAACACACTGCCAAAAAAATAAGAAAATTAAATGAGCAGATCAAATTTTACCTAAAGTGTATGGTACCACCTTAACTCCAATCGACCGTTGTAGTTTGTGTAGTTGGATTCTTAATTCCGTGTATCAGCCTACCCAAGAAAACCACGAAAATTGGTAATCCACGAATAAAAGTGATTTTACAGTATCTATTTACCTGTTTTACTTGTGTTGTCGAGAATCTTCACGTAGCTCACAGTAACACTATTTCGTCAGGGTATTATTAAAATGCACATCTGTTACAATAACTGTAGGCATTTTTGTCTATTTACGTTACCTTTTGATTATTTAATTGTTTAATGATGGACAATTAGGGAAGGAACGCTACAAATAACACAGATGAATACAAAATATGAAACAAACGTTGACCCAAATAAACTTGACCTTTTTAAAATACATCCGGTAAAAATCATAACAAATATGTTGACAACCATCTTCGTTTCCTGTAAAGTAGAAGTTTCCTATACATGTATTTATAAACAGTGACGGCTTTATGACAAATGAGGTCCTGTGCTAGTTAAGCTATGAGGCGCCTTACTTGAACCCTGGAGGAGGTAGACACGGTTAACCTACACAGACAGTCAGATATCTGAAATCGCTCCAAAACAGAACTCCTTCAAATTTAAAATGGTTAAACAAAATTCCATCGTAAAAGATTGGGTTTTTTTTGGCAGGAAGATGGGTCCCCTTGGCCAACGAGGCCCTGTGCTTAAGCACACCTAAGCTCAATGGTAAATCTGGCACTGCTTATAAACAATGCTACATAACTGTTTCGTCTATATAATTCGCAATACATTTTATTACTTTTAAAATCTACTAGGTAAACCCCGAACTCTACTACCGTTTGAATATCAAATAAAAGACTATTTCATAAAACTTGGACTATGGGAATGACAAATTAACATTTAGAGGCACAGGCATTTGACCGATGGACCTTAATTTCCCCGTGTTTGCCACGGGGGTACGTATTTTCAGGGCTAGTAACGATGTAGGGCCTCTATTTGTGGGTCCTGTGTCCACTCCAATACTAGAAAGTGTCTATTTCTAGTAGTGGAGTGGACCCAGGACCCACAAATAGAGGCCCTATATCATTACTAGCTATTTCTAGTATTGGAGTGGACCCAGGACCCACAAATAGAGGCCCTACATCGTTACTAGCCCTGAAAATACGTACTCCCGTGGCAAACATGGGGGAAATTAAGGTCCATCGGTCAAATGCCTGTGTTTAGAGGTGAGTCTGCTATCGTTTGGGAGAAACAAATATGTCGCGAAGGTCTATAGAATAAAATTCATTGACCTGAAGAATACACAAAAATAATTAATCTGATCCTGCTGTTTTCAACAAGTATTTTTTATAAAATGATTTACTGATATTTCATGTCATAGATAGAAATAATTTAATTTCTATTTCTTTCTCAGGGTGGGGGATACATAACCCTCTCCCTCATGGCGAGGTGTACTCGATACAACATTATGTGATATAGTTTGTCAGTGATTTGCGACAGGTCGATGGTTTTCTCCGGATACTCCGGTTTCCTCCACCAATAAAACTGACCGCCACGATACAACTGGATTATTGTTAAAAGTGGCGTTAAACACCATAACCATCAAGCCTAATATGAGAATATTTGAATGTGCAGGTACAGTTGATCGGTTCCCCATTGTCAAACTCAGATAAATCGTATCCTTTGATAGCTCGAATTAAACTTTGGTACGTTCGTTATACCTTTCAGATCAATTTAACCCTGACAACTCGAATACTCGGCTATGGATCGGTGAAATCTTTGGTCTGTTCGACTTCGATAGAACGAGGTTCGATTGTAAGCACAGCAAACTGTGGAGGGTTTTAACTCAGCAATTTTTCAGCTATATCATGGCGAGAACAAGTTAATTTTCAATGAGATGATGATGATGATGAGGTCCGCTTTGTACTAGACCAACACGCTTAGTTGGATTTGTATAGTGCTAAGCTCACTGAAACAATTGTCCGCAGATTGACATGTGGCCACACTCGGACACATTATCATGATTCCTGATTTTACGAAAATAAAGTTACCCATGTTAAAACTGGATACAAACTCTGGCGGCTTCCATTAATTATTTCTTAATTTTAATCAGATTACACCTATAGAATGAAAAACTCAAAATTAATCCTGATGACTTTCTATTGGAATTATCCACATGTTAATCATTACATTAAATTGACAAATTATTGTCATAACATAAATAAATAAGTGGGATAGGATGTTCTGTATTTATAGGACAATGATTTGTTTTCATGTTATAAGTGTTTTAAACCTGTCAGTGATATCAACTGAAGTAGTTATTATTAATGTAGTAACATTATAATGTACATACGTTATTTGTCATTCATAAGTAGATGTTGATTTTCTCTACTAGGTGTTGGTGTGGGTGTGTGGGTGGGGGAGGGGGGCTGCTGATAATTAAAAACTCTACAACTTCGCTTTGAATGGGTAGAACAAATACAAAAAATGTATTATTCAAAAGCTGTATGCGTTCTCCGAGTACTCCGGTTTCCTCCACCAATAAAACTGACAGACGTGATAGAACTGAAATATTGTTGAAAGTGGCGTTAAACACCATAACACCCTAAACCAAACCTAATATGATGTATGGCTATTTATCCGGTTCAAGCCATTTGGTCTTCATGCTCCTAAATACTTTTCAACGTATTTGGCTTTCAAATATTTTAGCTTTGAGCGAACCTGGAGTAAGCTACTCCAGAAACGTATCTTGTGCACTAAATAAGATATCAACGTTTCTATTGAAGCCATAGGCCTATATACTGTTTGCTTTTCTTTTATAATTATTTTAACAACCAGACCTTTTTGTAGCATACATTGCTTATTAATTTTGACACCCGTTTGATAAGATATAGTCCTACTACTTCTTTTTATTAACGCCTTTTCAAATATATTTTCACCTTGTACCGTGTAAATATACTATGTTTGCCTATTTATGTAGACGGGCGATTATAAACCAACAGAAAACATTGGATTTTTTTTACATCACATAAACCAGATATTTACATTTCTAATCTATAACTTGTGTTAATCAATCGAATTTGAAGTTCGTTACCTACTTACCTGTAAAATTAATTAATTAGTTATTCATACCTAAATTGTAACATTTCTTGGTTCGTCTGATATTCTGAATATATGATATAGATTTCAATGAAAATATAAACCCATTATAAGTCATTAAAGTATTGACGTCTGCTGTGCTGCGCGTGCAGAGGAAATGCTATATTGGCGTCTGCTACAACTCAAGAAAAGGTATGAATTTCTTTCAATTATATGTAAAGTAATTCCTTTGATTTTGATTATTATTTTTTTTACATGTTTGTGAATTTCATTTCACTTTCTACGTTTTAATTTGATGATCTTCTGAGTATAAGTATAGATTTCAGTGAAAGTAAAAACCGATTAAAGTCATTAAAATATTGATGTCTGATGCGCGTGCAGAGAAAATGTTATATTGAGGTCTGCTGCAACTCAAGATAAGGTATGAATTTTTTTCACTAATATTTAAAACATTTCTTTTGATTTTCTTCATTTTTTATTACATGTTTTTGAATTATTTGATTTTAACATTGTATATCTATTATTGGAGAGAGACTTGCATCATGGTACGTCTAAGGATAAAAGGTGAGCTATAGTCAGTATAGTGAGTGATCATGAGTGATTGTTGTTTATCACCAACACAGCAATTTTTCGGCTATATTATGGCGAGAACAAGCTAATTTTCAATGAAATGAGGATGAGGTCAGCTACATTTGTATATACTATACCAACACGATAAGCTGAATTTTTGCAGTGCTAGCAGACAATGATACAACAGTTCGCGGATAGACATGTCGCTCCACTCATATTATCCTGATTCCGAGCCGACAAGTCTTTGTTCTTTCTCATTAATACTGTGTGCTTAGCGGAGAAACAACAAATACCAATTTTATAACGGTAAATGTCTTTATATATGGTTTTTTTTTAATAATAGTGAGCGAGTGTTGTCTTACGCCAAACGCTAAATTGGATCTTTACTCCGTATAGTGCTAGCGAACTGAAACAACAGTACGCGGGTAGACATCTCGGACACATTATCCTGATTCACAGCCAGCCAGTATTTAATCGTACACCTTTATGGGGCGTGCTTATCAGAGAAGCAGCAAATACCAATTTTATAGTATGATGTAACCCGACCGGGATCAAACCCAGGATATATCGCACTCGAGGCGACCGCGCTCACCATTACACCACGAATGCGGTAAATACTTTACAATGTAATTATTTTTAACATTGCATGCAGCATACAAATAGTTAGCTATGGCAAAACATATTTTGCTCCAAATAACTCAAAATGCCATAGTAATTAACAGAATTCCGAATGGCCATTGTCAACACTGTAGACTTTGCGAATCATTTAATAATATTCTGGTCCCTGTCGAATGTTTTGTATCGCTATTCCAACTTGCACCAGTGGAATACCAAGCATCATTGACCTTGCTATTGTACTGTCCGTGTTTATGTTGTCTTTCATGTTTTTTGTGATAGTATTTTGGTTTTGTTAGTTGAAGCGAATCTGGTATACTCGATACAACATTATGTGATAATTTTGTCAGTGACTTGCGACTGGTCGGTGGTTTTCTCTGGGCACTCTGGTTTCCTCCACAAATAAAAATGACTGTCACGATATAACTGAAATATTGTTAAAAGTGGCATTTAAACACAATAAAACATAAACAAAACCGAATCTGTGCAGGTTTTTGATTCTTTGTTTATATATGTATTGTCGCAGGAGATCCAGTGATAAAGGGAGGGGGGGTCTTGCATCCCATTAACCGATTTAACCCTGCGCTGCATTTTTGTGCCTGCCCAAGCCATGCAAGACCTGGATTTCCAACGTCATAGTTTCGTTTTGTTGACATTGGTTGACCATCACAGTTTAAACTTTCTTTTCATGATCGAAAACTAAAGAGTACACTCTTATTTAATACAGTTGTACATTGTATACCAGGTTCATTTACATTCATATAATTTCTTTCTAATAAACTGCGAACTTTTGTTTTTCAGCAAAATTTCTACTTTGTGAGGATACAAGACAATCCAGCATATTAGTGATTTCATTCGGTGAAACGTTATAAAAATAATTGTCGCACTCTCACCAACCAAGCAAGACACTATTGTTGATGCCTGATATATTTGTGTACAAATAAGAGCTAATCGTATATAAAGGAAACAGTTTGAGAGAATTCAACCGGTTTGTGTGTGTGCAAGTTTTCGTATACAGCGTCGTGTGTTCGTCGTCCCTAAAATCCTCCACGGATGAAAATATCTTCTTAATAAACTATTGCTGAAAAGCTATCGGATTATTGTTGTCACGGGATCACAGTCAATGTTTTCTTGTTAGAAACTTCAAATACATTATTAGTACACGTTTCTTCTTTTTTCATATCATGTAATGTGAAGCCGCTGGAATATTCTTCAAAATAACATGTACAGGTATCATACAAGTCGACAAGGTCTTGTGCCATTAGGAAATGGATCTCTTTGTTCGTCTATATCGAAAATAAGTTCTACTACCAGAGATCGTGCAGTAAAAGCTAATCTGGTGGAAATATCCAAAACAGAAAAACTTAAGTCAATATTTGACCAACAAAAGAAAGAAAATGAAGTCCTTACTGCAAGAGTAATTAACAGGTTATCAAAGTCTCTGAAAGAAAAATCAGCTTTGCATTACGTATTGAAAACCGACTACCCAGTGCCTCGTTTTAAGACCTTGCAACATGGATTTAACAACAGGGAAACGTTTACCCCTAATACCTCACACCGCGTGAAAGTAGAAACAAAGGTTTATAATGTCGGTTTCGACAAATCTATTTTTAATCATGATATTTATCGTAGACTAATACAGACGAATCCGAGACGGATACGAGAGATTGAAAGAAAATGTCTCTTAAATAAATCAAGGATGAAAAGTCAAATTGTTATTGATAGACAAATTTCAAATTCGGCATTTTTTCGTCTTCTTCAAGATCCGAATAACATGCAAAAATACAAATATCAAAGAAAGCCAACATTGCTTAAACTTCAAGCGGAAAGGGAGATAACTTCTCCTAAAGATGTTGCACAGAACAGGGAGATTACTTCTCCTAAAGATAGTTCACGGAAAAGGGAGATAACTTCTCCTAATGATAGTGCACATGAAAGGGAGATAACATCGTCTAAAGATAGTGCACAATAATAGACTAAATGAAATGGTAAGATAAGGTTAGGGTTATGGTGTTGAACTCCACATTCAACAATATCTCAGTGATAAGATAGTAACTGAATTTATATTTAATATTTTTGTATACAATACGCTGCAACACATGATATGATCATTCAGAATAATTTGGATTCCAATCGATCTTGTAGTATTTTCCAACCTTATCTATTTGCTGTTTGTGTTACTGATAATTTTAATATGCTGTGTTCCGTATGGAACTAAAATTTATTATTGTAACATCGTAAAATTAGAGTAAATGCATTTTTTAATTGTTCCTTGATATGCAATCTACATTTTGTACCCCCTTTACACCTCTTCATAATAATTTTAAAAAAAAACAAACTTACACATAACTTTCTAAATGCCATGAAGTTGAGCACATGCTATTTCACTTTTTATGACACTGATTTCTGGGGTTCTCCAGAGCCAAAACGGGGATGTTCAATGTGTTACGGAAGGAAAGAGATGCAAATCTCTAATTCGCAACTCAACAGAAACCAATCAAAATTGCATGTACTTTCCTATACACACGGGTGGTTTGCTACGTCACACGCATGGATACTTGAACATCGCGAACGTTGCCTCGAGGTAGGTTTATGCAGTTGTACAAATTTAAAAAAGGAAAACTAACAAAACCAAGTAGTTCACCGGAGAGCCCACATATCAGACTTTATTGTTAGCATACATTCATTGCGTGGAAACCCGTCAGTTTTGCAAACGCTTCTGTACAGTTCAAATTCCGGGCAAGGATACCGTTCACACAAAACCCTACCTTGAGGCGATGTTCAAGTATCCGTGCGTGTGACGTAGCAAACCACCCGTGTATACAGGAACTATAGTCAAGTGCCTGCTATGTAATTTGTAGAACACATTAGTATTTTTTTTTTCTCAGAACTAAGCATGGATTTTTAATGTGGTACAGAAGATGGTACTTATCACAACAGAAGCCACTGAACCAAATCTGCATATAATTTTGTTTACATGAGTGAGTGGTTGTTGTGTAACGCCAATTGAGCATTTTTACAGCTATGTCATGGTAAAACCGACTTAGATTCTTAATTTTTATGTCCGCTTTTAACTAGATAAACACGCTTAATTAGTATTAGCTCACGGAACCAACAGTTGGCTCCAATATGACACATTCTGATTCCGAGTGACAACCAGCCTTTGCTTTTGTTCACTAAAACTGTGGTTAGCGGATAAGCAGAACATACCAATTTTATCGTCGTTGGTTTGACCTGAACGGGGATCGAATTAGCGATCTTCCGCATTCGAGGCGAGCACGCTAACTATTACATGACCGATGGGGGGTTTATTTACATGAATTGAAGTCTTGTACCTGTTATTCTTCTTATGATCACATTAGTTTTATCACAGTATCTTGACGTTTAGTCTAGCGAAATAATAGAGAAAAATCTGTATAAAATCGGTATATTATATATATAAATAACTCTTATTTATATATATAATATACCGATTTTATACAGATTTTTCTCTATTATTTCGCTAGATTAAACGTCAAGATACTGTGGTTTTATGTTTTTCCTGGGCTATATTGGGATTTCTAGTGAATGGTTCAGAAATGAATGCACATCTTCAATCCATTTTTCTTCCTAGATACGTGCACAAAAAAAATCACATATTTGTTTAAATAACAAATACCAGGCGACATTCATGCAAGACTTACAACCTAAGCTTTATATCCAAATGTATTCAGTGTGGTGATTTATTCTAAGAATAGCTTGAAGATGCCTAATAGGTAAGCAGTAGCGGTAAATCAGAATAGCTTGAAGATTCCTAATAGGTCAGCAGCAGCGGTAAATCAGAATAGCTTGAAGATGCCTAATAGGTCAGCAGCAGCGGTAAATCAGA
>MJUT01063358.1:1665913-1691927 GCA_002080005.1 Gigantidas platifrons
GTTAACAGATCTATACTTTCCGTACTATATAACATTAATTTATTTCAGCTTTACTAAGATACGCATGTTTCTTTATGCACGAATTTATTGGTTAGTAGAATTTGAGGACGTTACACAGTTTAACTATCTGATAGTGGAGACTCTCACTCTCACTCTCACTCCGACCTGGGAGAATTTTGTCGGACGATTTTAAGAGTGACACCCTTTCAAAGTCCGACGAAACTCTCTGTCCGACCTGAGAGTATGAGCGTCGTAACACTTGGAGTGTACTGTACAAGACGATATAAAGCGTATTCTGCAGGACAAACAGTTCCATCTACAGCTCAAAATAATACAAAATATGTTGGATAGAAAAGATTCATTTGGCAGTGTTATCCGCGGGCTTCGGAAAGAGCATGTCTTACATTTCCCCCTATTTTGGACAAGGTCANATCATATATGCAAATCATCTCCCATGATACAAAAATGTACATTGCGGTAATAGTAGTTCTCTCGAAGTCACGTGACAAATATTTCAAAATGTCAGTGTTCAAAATGACGAAATCATATGGTCTGGGGAAATTGTGCTGTAATGGAGTGTAACACCAATTTCTGAGGGTAAGATGGTTATGAATTAATAGAAAAATGATTGGTGAAGCGATTTATATAAGGGTTTTGGATAGAAAATAAAATCTGATAGTCACAAAACGTGGAAATGTGCCTCTCTCGAGTGTGTGAGGAAAATCCGCTGTTTTGTTTATGGCAAGCGCTCTGACGTTCAACGACAACAGCAAGATGTAAATAGTCGTCGATCGGCAGAGGAATCACGAACTAATTCACATCAGGATCTCCAAAGATGGAGGTGAGGAAAGATACAGATACAGACTGTCAAAATAGTGTTGTAAGCATGTTAAGACGTACATACATTTGTAACTCACTTAACTCAGTGTCAGTGAGTTGAGGTCAGTTGCATTTTGTATCCGTTGAGCTGTTTGGGAAGTGAAAACTACTTACCACATTGCATCGAATGAAAGTGCATCTGTGTGAAATTAATATTCCATATAATTAATGACATTATACACATATTATTGTACTCTTCATTTGAATCATTTTTAATGTACAGATTTTATTTGCGTGTCATTGATGATTTATATGGAGTTTTGGGTGATTGTTTATTCTGGAAGTGAACCTTGTCATGTGTGCATTTGGTTGAATGCCCTTAGAATTCTTCTTAATGTTAATCGTTGGGTAAATGAAATATGAAATATTGACCTAGACGATTGCAATGCAAGACAACATTTTTTTCATATTTTATTTAGGTATATGGCTTATCATCAACAAAAAGGTTTTTAGGGGAAACATAGTGATGAAAACAACTTGGTGTCCCATTAGAAACAAAATATAACAACCATGTAATTTTAACTCAAGGATGCATTCATTCATTCAAATTGTCATGGGAGAATATAAACCATGCAATTTTTCCAGATGAGTCCTGTACTCATCATTTTCAGTTGGGACTCACCAAAGTGTTCAAACTTTTAATTTTTACAATTGTCAATGGTGGGAGTCACCAAAATTTTCAGAAATGTCTTCTGGCCATGGACTCATCAAATTAAATTGCTACAAATATCCTGATGATTGATAAATTCAATCTTTGTTTTGGATTTACACTACCTACATTTTTGTTATATGCAATCAGTACCTAGTACATGTATCACCACTAATGTTTTGAGTCAGAATCCCGCTCAGGTGAGGTGTACTCGATACAAACATGTGATATAGTCTGTCTCGTACTTACAACAGGTTGGTAATCTTTTCTCAGCTGGTGCACCAATAAAACTGACTGCCACACCAATAAAACTGACTGCCACAAATAACTGAAATATTGTTGAAAGTGGTGTTAAACACCATAACCCTAACTAAACCCTAACCCATCAAACAATAATAATTAGAGAAAAAATATCTCTCAAATGTACTATTTTATTGTAGTAGATAAATTACATTGTTTTTTGTTTGTTTGTTTTTGTTTTTGTTTTTTTAATAATTTGTCACCTACATTGTACATTTGTACATGTATCTGGCTAAAGAATTTATAATGCTTCAATATCCTTCTCACTTTTCCTTTTTAAATGCCTAAATGTAAATTTTGGAGAAAAAAATTCTAATAAGAAAATGGTCTATTTATACATGTAATTGTATATGTATATTATTTGTGTTATTTTATTTTAGTGTGTTGAGATTGAATAACATTTCTAAAATGCAAACCTTTAAATTCTTGTTAGTGTACAAATGTAATGATTATAGTGTACTTGACTTGTGGTAACGTAGAGATATGGAGTACTGGTAAGTGCAATACTGGTTGGCCTGAAGTTATGATAATGTGACAGAATAGAGGGACATGATCGGTCTACCTGGGCTGTTGAGTGTTCTTGTTTCAGTGAGCTAGCACTATAGAAATCTAACTTAGTATGTTGGTCTAATGAAGCAGGCTTCATCATCATCATCTTATCAAAAATGAACTTGTCCTTGTCTTGATATCACTGAAAGATTGCTCTCTTGGGGTTAATTAACAATCCCTCTAAAATATGAAATTAAATAATTATACTGGAGAGTGAGGGAAAGAGACAATGAAAGGGACTACAGCTTAAACCTTTTGGGTTTTATTAGCTCACCTTGCCAAAGGCAATGTGAGCTTTTGCCATCACTTGGCATCTGTCGTCTGTTGTCCGTTAACTTTTCACATTTTAATCTTCTCTGCTGAAACCCCTCAGCCAAATGAATTGAAACTTGGTAGGAAACATCTATGGAAGGTTCTCTATAAAGATTGCTCATTTTGTCCCAATCCGTTAATAAACATGGCCACCACAGGCAATTCTTGTTTCTGATTGGCCAATTTCTAAAAATATTCTCCTCTGAAACCGCTTGGCAAAATGAATCGATACTTGGTAGGAAGCATCTATGGAAGGTCCTCTATAAAGATTGCACATTTTGTTCCGATCCGTTTACAAACAAGGCCGCCACAGACAATTCTTGTTTCTGATTGGTTGATTTCTAAGAATCTTCTCCTCTGAAACCGCTCAGCCAAATGAACTAAAATTTGGTAGGAAGTACCTATGGAAGGTTCTGTATAAAGTTTCCTCAAAACAGAATGAAAGTGAGTGACACAGACTCAGCCCACTGAGCCTCTAGTTTAAACTTACACAACCTTCAAATCTATACTGATAGTCAAGACAATGGCCATCACACTTTATTTATATTTTGATTATTTCCTTAACCCAGTGACTTGAAGCAGTTTGGTGGTTTTCTCTGGGTACACTGTTTTCCTCCACCAATAAAACTGATTGCTAAGATATTGCTGAAATATTGTTTAAAGTGGCGTTAAACATCATAACCCTAAACCCCCTGAAAATTGGAGGGAGGACTTTTTATTTTGATACCTTATATTAAATAACAATCAATCTATTGAATATAATTTTTATAAATGTTCAACATTTATGCTCTTAATCTGACATTTTGGCCATTAGTTCTATGTTGAAGGACAAATATATACAGAAATCATGTTCTTTGGTGTCCAGGCCTAGGTTGTGATTCACAAAATGTGTTTTTGTGGTTTGGAGTTTCATGAATCATTTTATTTTGTATAGATATACTTGGGAATCACTTACAATCTCAAGCAGCCACAAGTGCTTTTGATAAAGTACAGTAAAAATTGCCCATGCAGTCACCGGTATTAAAAAGGTCACCTATTTCTTGTTTTGTCATAGAAAATTTCTTATCTATTGAACCTCTTTTAAGAGGTCACCTGTCTTATAAGACCACTTTTTCTTGGTCCCAAAGGTGACCTCTTAATACAGGTTTAACTGCATATCTTTAAACTAATGCAGCCTTGTAGTTTTTAACAGAACAATATGCAATCAATTACTTGTACTCGTGTAGTTTATGAATAATTTCATTGTGTATTCCCTTGTGAAGCTGGGATGATGTAATCTTTAGAACTGTTTTTGATGATAACAGTATTATTGCACACGATTTATGAACCTTCATCTAGACAAGAAATGTGTAAATATGCTGTGTTTTTGTCATTATTATGGATTCATGACACTTTTATTCCCGCATTATTTAAGATGGGAGTACATGTAATAATTTGCAGATTTGCATCATAATCTTGTAAAAAAAATTATATACTGTTAAAGGCCAACCAATTAAATGTGTGTTGAAAACAAGATGACAAATAGCTGGGAAATTATTACAGTCAAACCTGTCCGTTGGTCACCTCTATAAAGCAGTCACCTGTATTTAAAGGTCATCTTTTTCTTGTCCTGTCTTTCATATGAATTAATCCTCTTTTAACAGATTACCTGTCTTAAAAGACCACTTTTTGTTTGTTCCAAAGGTGACCTCTTAATTCATGTTTGACTATATACAAATGTATATATACCATTAAATATAGTAAAGGGTAATAATGATATTTTGTTAAAAATAAAATTTTTCAGTAGGTTTATGAAAAGCCAGTAAGATCTGTTATTTGTGCTAATTCTAATTGTTCATCTGCATCCCCCTTTTTAGCTCACCTGACCCAAAGGGTCAGGTGAGCTATTGCCATCACTTGGCATCCATCCGTCGTCCGTCCGTAAACATTTCAATCTTCTTCTAGAGAACCACTGAAGCAAATGGGACCAAACATGGCAGGAATGTTCATTTGCATGGTCTAACCAAGTGTTCTTACTTTCGTTACGATCGGTTATCCAACATGGCTGCCAGGGGCCATAAAAGTCTCTGATTGGCTGAAATTTTTAATGATCTTCTCTGATGCTACATGGAGGATGGAATTGAAAATTGTCATGAATGATCATTGCAAGCTGCTAACCAAGTGTTGTTACTTTTTGGACCGATTGAAAATCCAAGATGGCCTCCAACGGGGGACATAATTTAACATAGCGACCCTATGGGAAATATGTAAAACAAACTTCTTCTCAAGAACCACTGGCTGGATTGGAACCATACTTGGCAGAAATGTTCCTGACAAGGTTCTGATCAATTGTTGTTACTTTTTTGTTTTGATCGGTTATCCAATATGGCTGCCAGGGGCCATAATAGCCTCTGATTGGCTGAAATTTCAAAGATCTTCTTCTCCGATACTACATGGAGGATGGAATTGAAAATTGTCATGAATGATCATTGCAAGCTGCTAACCAAGTGTTGTTACTTTTTGGACCGATTGAAAATCCAAGATGGCCAGCAGTGGGGCTGCTGTTACTAAAAATAGAAATTTCTTCAATTGTCCATTGCTGCTTTAGTATAAACCAAAATGAGCTCAAATTTTAACTGCAGCTACATGACAAGGAGTAATTTAACATATATTTCGTGTTTTTCTGTGAAATTTTTCTTTCAGCCGATTTATACCGATTATGCAAATTAGGCATATTTTGATAAAAGATCACATTTAAATATTCTCCTCTGAAACCGCTGAACCAAATTAAAGCAAATTTGGCTGGGATGGTCCTTGGGTGGTTCCCTTTCAATATGTGTCCGACAGTGAAAAATAACTGCTTTTACTAAAAATAGAAATATCTTTAGTTGTCAATTTCTGCTTTATTACAAATCAAAATGAACTCAAATTTTAACTGTCGTTCTGAATATAGCTGAAAAATTGCTTACTGGACGTTAAACATCAATCAATCAAATTTTAACTGCAGCTACATGTATATGGCAATGAGTAGTTTAACATATATTCTGGGTTTTTCTGTGAGATTTTTTCAGCCAGTTTATTCCATTTAGGAATATTATGAGATAAAAATCACAGCAAAATCTTTTGCTCAGAAATTTGAGTTGAAATTATCTTTGGGTGACCCACTTTCAAAATTATGTGTAACACCCCCATTTCTATCAACTTTAGATGTCAAATTGAAAACCAGGTGAGCGATTACAGGCTCCTGGGAGCCTCTAGTTGATTGCTTGTTTGGTGTCAAGGCCAACTTAAGCAATATGTATGTATACGTAAGCAATACCATGGCATGTTCAGTATTCCCACTTTTTTGAAGGCTTGCATCTGCTCCTAAAATACAAACATGTGTATCTATATAAATGATAGTTAAAATATTTACTGGTACGTATACATGTGTGTAGCTTTAATTTTATTAGCAAATGTATCCAAGCAGGCTCCCATTACATTTTTTATTGTATTCTTGTTTTTCAGTGATCTACATTTTGTGATTACCTTATTTTATTGAAACTATTTTTAATTACGAAGGGGTCGTGGTGGTCATGATGGTATGGTAGTTGGATTTGTAACTACCTATGCAATCAATGTCTATCACCACTAACGTTGTTAGTTCGAACCCTGTTCACAGCAAACTGCCACGATATAGCTGAAATATTGTTGAAAGTGGTGTTAAAAGCCTTACACCCCCCCCCTCCCCATTCATGGCGAGGTTGTATTCCATACAACATTATGTGACTTGTGGTAGGTCAGTGGTTTTCACCGGGTACTCCGGTTTCCTCCACCAATAAAACTGACCACCACGATATAGCTGAAATATTATTGAAAGTGGCGTTAAACACCATGACCATATATATTAACCCTGTAATTATGAAACTAATTACATGTCATTACAACAAATTGTTAAATTTAATATCCCTTCCATATTTCACGTAACCAACTAAACAAAATGTACATGTACATTTGTATATTATCATGGGAGTTAATCAGTCCTCGAAATGAAAATTTGAATTTACTTTTCCGAATCAAATTCTTGAATTATTTTTTTATATAGGTTTAAATAAAAACTGAAATTATTAATATTTACTGGTCCGAACAAAGTTTTACTGGTCTTGCACCGGAGGACCGTTGCTCAATTGTGAAGACTACATGTACATGTATATCATCATGGGAGTTAATATACATGTATATGTATTATAATTGACAGACTTCTAATTACATGTATGTAAGTAGAAGAATTTGAATGTTGATATTGTGGGTGGTCTGTTGTTTTAAATAACCATTTATTTTATGTATGGTCAATTACTTATAGATACATGTAGAGTTAATAGTATTTCCTGTGTGTATTGATCCTAATTAGTCTATTATTGGTGTTTATTTAATATTATTAGTGTTTATTTAATACTAAAAATATACCACATTAGAAGCTGAAGAATTTTCTTGAAATGAAAATGTTGACCATTTTCATACCACACATACAGTACAGTCAAAGACATAGCTTGATAAATTACTGTGATAGACGTATCACTCTTCTTAGTGATACTGTTTTATCTTTTGTTCTAGTAGCATATCTTCAAAATTTCTTTTACATTTAGATTGATTGATTGTTGTTTAATGCCAACTTTAGCAATATTTCAGCTATATCGTGGCATGTTTTTCTTACATTTAGAGTGTTGCTTAGTATGCTTACTATCACTCAAAGGCATATCAAATAAGTAAATAGATTAAAAAGACCAAAAGATATATCAGTTAAAGCACCAAGATGAGTAATACGTCTATCACAGTGATTTATCACACTGTCTCTCACTGTACTGTACATACATGTATAAAGATTTTGAATACAAAATCAGTCATCGATATGAAAATTTGAATTTACTGGCCCGAATCAAATTCTTGAATTTATTTTAATACAAATGTATACACGGTAGTTTTAAATAAAAATTGAAAAATTTACTGGTACGAACAAAGTTTGACTGGTCTTGGGTAGGAGACCGGTGCTCATCGTGAGGACTGCAAAATTATTAGTATACATTTTTGTATTTTAATGTGAATGAATCGAAGCTCTCTGAACTAATTTGTGTGTGATGTATTAAACATTGAATAGCTCCAATATTTTCCCAGTGTAGTGTAACATTTCCGTAATCAATGAATTTTATCGACATAATTAGGTTCAAATGTATGATAACTAGCTGTATATTCATTAACTCTATACAATGTAAAGTAGATAAAAATCCTTTATATTGTACATTATAGGTATATATAAGTGTTGAATGACCTCTCATCAACAATGGATATTTATGTAAAATGGATGGATCTTGAATTAGATCTTACTCATATACTTAAAGAATGACAATAAACTTGATATTACAGCATTTGTACATTGTATGACACCTAATGGGGTGAACCATTCATTGATTTTGTAATATTAGTAAAAGCTCTGTATTTATTACCTCCCTTTGGCATTCAGCCCTCGAAATGAAAATTTTATTTTACTGTGTCGAATCAAAGTCTTGAATTTATTTTTTATAGTTCTAATTGAAAAATTTACTGGTCCGAACAAAGTTTTACTGTTCTTGGGCCAGAGGACCAGAGCTCATCGTGAGGACTGGTCACTCACTATCTGTAAACCACAAGTCTAAGGCAGTGCCAAGTTATTGATTTTTATAATTCAACACTTTGTTGTACTGGAGTTATGCCCCTTGATTTGCCCAAAAAAAACATTTTCTAGAGTTTCCCTTCAGTCACATTATGTATTATAAAGTTCAAAGGCAGACCAATCTTAACTTTTTTAAATTTAACACTTTTTTTTGTTCTGAAGTTATATCCATGGCACATTTTTTTGTATATGTATATATGAGTTCTTGTTTGGGAATGTCCGCTCCTTCTACAGAAGAGGTCGTCTACAGAAGAGGTCGTCGTGGTCCTGATTATACAGTAGTTGGATTTAAAACTACCTGTGTAATCAGTGCCTATCATCACTGAGTTCTTAATCCCACTCTGACAGACAAGGTGTACTCAATACAACATAATATGATCAAGTTTGTCAGTGACTTGCAACGGTTTTCTGCAAGTACTCCGATTTCCTCCACCAATAAAACTGACCCACAATATAGCTGAAATATTGTTGAAAGTGGCATTAAATACCATAACCCGCACCCTTAACTCTATCACTAAATACCCTTGATTACCTCTAAATACCCTTGATTACCCCAAAATATAATTTTCCAGCTTTCTGTTCAATAACTTCAGTCTCCCTGTAAATTAAATCATTTAAAATTTATCAAACAAACTAAAAGTCTTTGACCACAATACACAGGTCAAGTTATTTCTTATATTTTCTTAGAGTTATGTCCCTTGATAAATTGAAAAATGGCAAATTAAATTTGTGCATGGTAATTTTCATGCTCTATTACCTTGGTCACCTTTGATCAAATGTTTTGCATTTGTTATTAACAATGTTTTAATTAATGGACCAATCATTACAGAGATCAAGTTCAATTGTTTTACATTGTCCATACATGTACATTAGTATGTCTTTTATGATTCCTGAGTTACAAAAAAATGGTATGCCCCAGTTTTCTCTAGTTGGAAGTGGGAGCATCCATGTCCTATAGACACATTCTTCATGGCTCATGTTTGAGGGAGATTCAGGTGAAGAAGTGGGAGCATCCATGTCCTATAGACACATTCTTCATGGCTCATGTTTGAGGGAGATTCAGGTGAAGAAGTGGGAGCATCCATGTCCTATAGACACATTCTTCATGGCTCATGTTTGAGGGAGATTCGGGTGAAGAAGTTGCCTTGTGGAGGTTGACTTCGCTTTCTGGTTGGTCAAAAGCGAAGTTCAAGTCGCCTTGTAATTTTGAAGAGTCGGTCTATGTCGCCTGTGTACATGTATTTCTTCTGTATACTATAACTGACAAAATGTGTAAGTGATGTCTTGCAAATATTCAATCATACATAATATATATATATATCCTTCAGGATGGAATTACAGTGTACCTGTCCCTTTTAAGAATCACATCTGTTGGCTTGCATGATGATGAACTGTTGTATGCTGATAATGTAGAATTATTAATCTGAATCTTGTAGACAGATATCTCTTCTTCTGCTATAAAGCTTCACACAGAAGCAGTTATCACTACATTATTAGATAATAATACTTTAACATGTAATAGTATACATGGCACATCTGTTGACAACAAAAACAACAGAATATTAAATTTCCAAGTTAAGATTTGCTGATTTTTATTTTGATATTTAAGCAAATTTATAAGATTTTTAAGTCAGTATATTTATATACTACGAAAGTTTGCAGATCAGTTTTTTTTTCTTATATATGTAATAAAATTTGTAGGATTTCTAAATCAGTATAATTATTTCTACATTGTATACATTTTTTTGTACTACAAAAGTTTGCGGATCAGTTTTTTTTAATATATTTAATAAATTTTGTGGGATTTTGAAATCGTGTACATTTTTAAAGGATTATTTTTAATGCCAACAATATATTAGTCTATTAATTAGCAATATCTATATAAATAATGCAAAATTGTCTTTTTTCATAAAAACAATACTATTTATTATATATACATTTTTGTATTTATGAATTTATTAAGAGTTGGGCAATTTAGTCATTGCTGTCAGCTTTACATTATTAAATATTCCTCCCTGAAATCACTATGTAGAATTACACTGAACTTGGCTGGGATATGATACATACTGATCAGTAACTTTATTGTTCTTTCAAAATTGTATCTGATAGCCCCAAACTCCATCCAAGATGACTACTGTTGCCAAAAATTGAATTTTGTTTAAATTACCAAATCTACTACATTTCAAGTTAGAATAAGCTAAAATTTAGAATTAAATTTGTGCCATTTTTGCAGATTATGCTAATTAGGCTTGTTTTTACAGAAAAAAACCCCAATAAAAATAATTTTTAGAATTTTAAAGAGTTCTTTCACACACGAAATTGGAAGAAATAAACATAAGAATTTCAAAAGCTCATGCATCATCGCTATGCATAAGGAAATGGGAAAAAAATAATCATTAGAATTTTAGGATTTCTATAAAAAAATTGGAATTAATCATTAAAGTTTCAAGAGTTCTAGTAGAATGTCAAGTGTTCTATCCATAAAAAACAAGCCATGGAAAAACTCTTTAATTGTAGAAATATAATGAAGGAATGTACCCTTCCTTAACACATATGTTTGTATATCTCTGTCAATTAGTTCTCAACAGACACACATTGTAATCAGACAAGCAGAAAATGAGGGATATAAATACAGATTTCTTCTATTTTTTGGCACTCCAGTCTTTAAGATGTTGTTGGATTAAGTTCTTCAATGTGAAGTCTGCTTCAAAGTCATGGATAATGGGAAGCTTTCATCAGAGTCGCTAGAATGTTTGAAATTGATTATATGAATACAAATTGTCTAGATTTGTAATAAGCTAACTTTTTATGAGAAACAGAAAGAAGAAGAATTTTCGATAAAACTGTACCAGATATTTGAAAAATGTGCTTGAATTAATTTTTTTAGTGAAAATACATTCTATAGCAATTTTAATTTTAGAAAGAAAGTGATTCGTTTTTATAGTGATTTTAATTTGGAAAAGACTTTTCATTAATAGTGTACCAGATATAAAAAAAAATGTGTTTGAATTAATTTTTCAGTGAAATACATTATATAGCGATTTAATTTGAGCAAGAAATTTAAAGTGATTAGTTTTTATAGTGATTTTAATTTGGGAAAGAAAGTAATTACAGTGATAAAGATTAATTAGACTACATGTTGGAGAAAACTTTCAAAGCTGTTTTCTTTTAAAAAAGATTGGATGCAAGAAAATCAATGAGAAAATAATCCCTGGAGGAATTTGATTTGATGATAATAGAAAGCTTTGAATTATTTCTGTAAACCAGGATTTCGAAGAAGAAGAAAATGACAATTTATGATTATGAAAGTGGCTATTTTTAGTTTTTATTATATATTCCAGTAAATCAATCAGTTGGAAAATTAAATTTGGTTGTTCAGAGTTTTCAAAAATAATTTAGTTTTCTTATTATGGAAATTTGAAGTCGTACTAGATCTGAGTGAATTTAAAGAGAATCTTCGTGTGAAATAACGATAAATACATTTGAATCCATAACTTTACGAATTGCTTAAAATTAATTCTGCAAATTATAACATTTAAAAAATATGATAGATAGACAAGGAAAATGGGATGAATATTAATCAGGCAATATTACCCACGCTGATGTTCATTTATTTTTTTAATTTCTCGGAATGTTCGAATGACGATACTTTAAGGATAGATTGTTCACTGACACAATATGGAATAAATCATTTTCGAATGTTTTTTTGATTGAGTTATTCAGAGACTTGAAATGAATAATGTTGTTTTCTTCACTGGCTCTGGAGAAATCTTAATTAAATTGAAGAACTTGAGATCTTTTCAAGCTTTAATTTGATCCGGATCGAAATTTTAGATTTTATCAATTGTATGGAATGGAAAATATTGTAAGGAAAAAAAGAACAGAACCTTTATTGTGAAACATTAGCAAGATTATCTAAAAAGTTGAAAAAAATAATATTATAAAACAAATTCTATATTTTATTCAATATTATATGGTGTGAAAAAAATAATGTTTTAAAAGAAATTCAATATAATATGGTGTGAAAAAGGTTCTTAATATTAAAATGACTTCAATGCATTGTGTGTAATCAGATATTAGTTTAATTACAGTTTAAAAAGATTGAAGTTTTAAATACCCATTTATGGACTAAAGAATATTTTTTTTGAAAAAGCAAGATGTGACTTTTTATGTCAAGGGCCTTCGTGATATTGATCTTGGAATTGAATAATTGATCTAGAAATTGACATTTGATGATTCGTTGTGAAGGCATTTGTTAGTATCAGCTGTTTACAGTTTGTGCGAAATACAAGTACTAGTACATGTAGGAACAACATTGTATTTTTTTTTTTTTTTTTTAACATTTGGCTGTGCATACTTGAAGGATAATTTGGATTTTATCAAATGCATGTGCTGGGAAATACAAGTACAAGTATGAGTGTAATGCAATACTAACAAATGCCAGGAACATTGTTGGTTTATTCAAAGTTTTTTTAGCATTTGCCATGCAGTGCATATATGAAGGATCACACCAGAATTTGGATTTTATCAAATATTTGTGTAATTGCAAACCCCTGCTGAAAGTGGAAAAAAAACATTAATATTGTTTGTTTTTTTACTGTTTATTAACATTTCGCCATGTATACATGCAGGATAATTAGACAATTCACACCAGAATTTGGATTTTATCAAATGTTTGTGTAATTGCGAACTCCTGCTGAAAGTGGAATTGCATTTTATAGAATGCTTAATGCTAAAAGGCCATCTTTACATACTAAGTGTTCATAAAATTAGATTAGCACTTAAAGTACTTTAGAAGCATACTAACATTATTATAATTAAATTATTTTTAAGTTTTACTGAAGTCAGATTTATTGTGGGAAAAAAATATATGTTAAAAGAAGAAAACATTGTTTCTGTGTTGAAATGCAAAGATATGTAATACAGTAATGATAGAAATAGAATAAGAAAATTACGGTACCGACAAAAGAAGACTTTAAATAATGGATCTTGATCTACTGTCTGATCCTGTGTACATGCATAGAAGAATGAGGCTGCATAACATAACACTGATGAGACAGTACAGAACTGAAAGTAAATATTAAATACTGGAGGGGGTGCATTATAGCTATAGATTCACCTTGTTACAAGTGGATTGTGATATTTCTCTACCTGATCTTGAAAATTTAACTATCAAGAGTGGAACAAATAGCCTAATCCACTGATAACAAAAAGAGAATCTGTTAACCAAACGTCAAAATTATTCTTAAGTTGTTACTTTCAATTGTTAATGACCATGCAAAAGAAATTAGCGAGAATTCTCATGCAGAAATTTGACCACCGTGGGAATTAAAAATATTATGAGAATTTAACCAAATGGTTAAGTATGCTATGAATAAGAGAAATTTATAAAAATGCCACAGTATCGTATTAGATAGAATGGTCTGGTATTTGACCAGAAAATATTATAAATTACAAAATGTATATGTAAAAATGGACTATTGGGGTGATAGAAATACATTGTATAGACAGTAAATCTGTCTCAGTTGAATTATCACTTTGTTATTGATTGATTGATTGATTGATTGATGTTTAACTCTAACTTTAGCAGTATTTCAGCTATATCTTGGATTATCGCTTCGAAATAGAACCTTGATGGGTAACATACCTTGTATGAATTACAAATGTAGTACAAATTGTTGAACTTGCTAAATTATATTTGTATGTACATACAAGTATGTTCACATGTAGATCTTTACCTTTTCGGTCTCTTTTCCACATGGCTGCAAGACAGTGTTTTTCATGTTTACTGATAAAGTGAAGGGACATCTAAAGAATGCAAAAGATATACACAAATACCAATAATATTGATATAATAATGTGGTCTTGTCCAGGTAATATGCCAAAATATTACCCAGGTTTGAGAGACATATTACCCAACCCAAAGACCACATTAATATCATTATTATACTGAGTGTCTAATTGTCCAGGTAATATGTCAAAATATGACAGTACCAAATATCACTACAGAAACCTACACAAAGTATAATAATACAGTTTGTAATATGTATACCCAAAATTCTTATAATTATTTATTTGATACTTACGTAAAGTAGAAATTTTAGAAATATTAACTTTAAATTTAAGAGTTTCATCTTCATGTTCAACTTGAGATTAATCTCATGCTTTGTTCATGTCACTTCTGAAAAAATATAAATAAATGCTTCTTCAATGGCATGACTAACATGCTGCAATGTACATGTAAGAGTACTTATAACTACTACATGATATACTTTAGAGTGGGCACTTCAATATTGACAACTACAGATATAAAAGAACATTTTTTAAAAGAACACGACTTTATACAATTAATCCACTTCAGACAATTAAGGAAAATTGAAATTGTAGATTTCCTATAAACTACATGTACTTGTAATTATATATACAAATGTAATAATACAGTAATTGAGGGTTATTTTATATAAGCTGTAGAACCTTTTTATCTAGAAAAAACCTGAGATAATCTGTTTCTATGGATAAAAAATCTTTTCAACTAGATCTAGTGTCTTACAATTTTTTTTTCTATAATAGCAATTTTTGTTCAGAAGTAGAAATCTTGTCAACTAGTAGTGACATAATGTTGAAGTTTTCATGCATACTCCTGTTTCTTTTCAATGTATTAACTGACTACCACAATATGATTAATATATAGTTGATAGTGGTGTTTAACGTTCATAACCCATATAAACCTTCTGTGGTTCATTCAACAACTGATTGCTTTCACCTATATAGCTACTTGCCTGAAAGCCAACTTTAGAGAAATTTTCTATTTTTCAAACAAATTCTTCCATAATTTTCACTTGTCCAAATCCAGTTTTACTTGTCCCAGGCTTTGGGCAAGTGGGTTAGCATGAAGACTGTCTTAGAAATATGTGTTACCAGCTTCCAGATTTTTTGTATGTACATTTATATAAAATGCAATGCTCAACCAAGCAGACAAGAACATTTATCAAAGAAGTTGTAGTATTTCAGTATTTTAACGATTTTTTTATGTAGTATCTTGATGATGATCTTTTTGTTTTACAGTGTGTAAACAATGGTTGGTGCATGAAGATGGAGCTTTAGCTTACCAATTACAGAATAAAGAAAGTAAGTTGAATACTCATGGCATGGTCACTAATACTGTGTATATTATACATATTGTTGAAGCTGAGCGCCAGATCATGAGGACATCAAGCCCAATATTATTGAAATTTTGATTTGAATCTAGTCAATTATTGTTACTAAGTTAACAAAAGTATCCCTCAATTGAATTACATTTTCCTTATGTACATATTTATGAAAATTTCTTGAATTTAAAGATTTACAAAATGAACTATGATATATAGTTAACAGGACAAATATTACATTTCCTGGATTCTCATGATCAATGGAAGAAACACATGCAATTTTCAACATTCCCCTGAAATGGAACAACATTCATCAACAATATAGAGCATTCATTTCTGAATCAATTTATATGATCATTGGTCTTCTTTTGGTAAGATGTGACACTCACGGTTGTTTGTTTTTTTGTCCGGTTCCTCCTCCAATAAAACTGACCACCACGATATAACTGAAATATTGTTGAAAGTGGCATTACCAGTAAGCACCATAACCCTACCTCCTCTTTTGGTAAGATGGTTCTATATTCTCATTGACATAAGGGTTTTTATTTTTCAATTGATACCATAGCCATATTTAACTGATTTATTTGCAGTGTTTAGAATTTTTACGATAAAAGATGTTGATGTCAATATGAAAAATAGCCCATCTTAATCTCAGGTAAAAATCTAAAGTTAAGGAATTACATTTTTGATGTTTTTTATGCCATCAAAATCGTGTGTTTCTAAAAATTGACCGTTTATATTAACAGTTGATCGTCACTATGGATTAAACAGATATAACAGGAGAACGATCAGAGACGATATTCCTGTCGCCCGTGTTGTACAAACCGATGAGGAAGTTCGACAACAAGAGGAAAGATTTCACGAGTTGGAGGCACTCAAAGCTCAGTAAGATATATTTACAAAATCATTACATCTCTATTAATAATGGGTGCCCGTGTGGCTCAATGAGTTTGGTTGTTGGATCTAACAGCTCATACAAGCCCATCACCAATACGGCGTAGGTTCGCGCCCTGCTTTGTAAATTACAAAAAAAGGTGCACTCGACTCGCAGCCGCAAGTGATAAAGTTTATCAGTTGCTTGCCCAGGGTCGGTGGTTCTCTCTGGGTACTCCGGCTTCCTCCACCACTAAAACTGGTCGCCATGATATAGCTGAAATATTGCTGAAAGTGGCATAAAACACAAAAAATTCAAATTCATTCTATTAATAATGACAGAAAAACATTAAAATGTGGCATTGCAAAATAATCAAGAGATGATAAAACCATTGACAGTACAGTGAAAAATTGTGTTCATGAAAGTAGGTGCCATATGTGGGGAGGGGGGGTTGTTGCAGAAGTCCTACTCCTATAATACCACTATAAGACAACCCCGGGGCCCTCTTATCAGGCCAGATTTCAGATGAAATGAGGTTAAAGTACTACTAAAGTTGTCCCTCTGCAGAGAGGACACCCCTCTCATGAGGCAACTTTTTTATTGCAGGAGTGACCTGATAAGAGTGCCAGGGGGGGTTACTGTAATACACAGAATCGTGGTCGGGCATCCACCCTCCAAAGTATAATTACCACACTTTTATTTGAAGTATTCTTTTTGAGGCTTTTCAACAATATGTGTACAATGTAGGTTTGGTTTATAGTTTGATTTATGGTGTTTAGCACCACTTTCAACAATATTTCAGTTATATCGTGGCGGTCAGTTATAATGGTGAAGAAAACTGGAGAACCCGGAAAAATAACACTGACAAACTTTATCACATAATGTTGTATCAAGTACACCTTGCCATGAACAGGGTTCAAACTCACAACTTTAGTGGTGATAGGCACTGATTACACAGGTAGTTGTAAGTCCAACTACTATACGATCACGACCACGATTTCCACAAAGTGTACAATGTATGTACATTTTTATTTAATGGCTAATATACACACAAAAATTTCCTTGGCCACATTCATGCACAATTGAGAAATAACCATAATAATTACAGCAGCATTATAGTTGATGGTAATTGGTATATGTTATTTAGATCTGTTAACATGGTAACATTTATACTTTTCACGCTTGATTTAATTTACATATTCACAAGTCATTACACAGTAAAGACATTATACCCTTTGATGGTATCTCATTATTGATGTACATTTACAACTACAATGTATATACAATGTAGGATGACAATAATATTTTTATATATGGGGGAGAGTGGTGGTGGTGGGGGAGGAGTTGGGGGTGTAGGGTGACACTTTGACAGTATCTTATTGATGTACATTTACAACATCTAAAATGTAATCAATATATATAGTATGACAATAATATCACCTTTTGGTTATATTAGACCAGGGTAAGATGGGGTGTGTTGTTGTTTCATTTAGTTAAACTGGTACACTGTACCGAATTTTAAGTATTTTCTACATAAAGGCTTCATAAATGTGGGGGAAACCTTGCATGTGGTAGGTTAAGGACGATAGATTCAAAAATGGACAAAATGTCTTTGACTAGTTTTGTAAAGAAGATCTTTGAGAATAGAAAATGTAACATTCAATAATACAATTATTTTTGAACTTTTTTTTGTACATGCTATCTACAGTACAAGTCTATAATGAATATATCCTTATTGGTACACATCAGATATATTTTCATAGATTACTTTAATTTTTCATTTTACGATCCAATCTGTCAACTCCCGTTTCCCTAGCTTGTGGCAATCAAGACATCTTCTAATACAAGTTCTAACATAAAAACAATTTTTTTCATTCCCAGAATTTTTTTTTAGGCTGCATACATATATGATTTTAGAAGTAAATAAACACTTAGATATTTACTTTAGTGCCCGCAATACATCTCTTTAGAAGATGAATACTGAACATTAGTACAAATGTACATGTTCTTTATTTCATTCAATCTCTCAAGGAAATTAAAAATACCCAAGGCTTTAATTAATAGATAAAGTTTCAGGCAATTTTGTGATTCAGTGTCATGTGTGAAGTAAATAAAATCGTTACATTGTTGGGATGCCTGTACTGATTTACAAACAAAATGCGTTTTACAGTGAGTCAAATAATAGAAGTACATTTTGTATTTATTTGATCTTGGGTTGTCGATGACATCATTTGTGTATTGCCTGCATGCATGTACAATAGCCAACATATTTATTACACGCGAAACTTTGTCATAGCTAATTTTGTTTTGATACTGCAGTCTTAATTACATACAATGAAGATTTTATACCTCAGTGCCTTTTTTCTAAATTCAGGAGTAATTTTTGTCAGTTATATATCAGATTTTAGCTATTTTCTTCTGACAAAAAAATAGGAAAGTTGCAGGGCACTGTCAGAACAGGTCAAAAATGACCATTTTGGAAGGGGGTGTAGATGATTTCAGCTATTTTTCATTGATTTTCAGTTATTTTATTTTATAGTCAGAATCATCCCTGTAAATTAAAACCTGCACGAATGAATTCTACATTTTCCGACAATGTGCATATCTTGTATATTTATCCTGAAATCTTTATATTTTCTGAAAAATAAAAATATACAAATTCATTTTTGCATTATTCGTCTGGTATAAAAATTAATATCTCCTGGTACCAGACTATATGATTGATGGTAAAAAACAGTAACAGTTAAGTGTGGATATGACAGAGTACAACATTGAAAAGGATTGGAATGACACTAGATTCTGCTCTTTTTAGATAATTTGGCAGTTGTTTTGAAACTTTTTGACCTTGCTGGATAAACACAATACATGTTCACTGTCTATAAAAATAAAAATTATCTAAACTCGATGCAAAACAGGACAGAACAGCTTGTCAAAGGCTAGCTTTTCTACACAATTCTAAACCTTGTAAAAATAGAATTTATATTTTCATACATTGCAAATGTAATACATGTATATGAATGTGTACATGTATATTGTTGACTTCAAGTCGTGTGATTTGTGTGTCATTGGTTTAGAGAATAAAGATAGGTACTAGAAAAAAAAAAGGTCATTTGCGTGGTACATTGTACATGTATCATATTTGATATTTAAGTCCATCTTATCACACTTTTATCTGTAATCTTATCTCTGCCTATGGTTCAAATTTTTATGATATTGCATGCATGATGGTCATGAAATGGAGATTTCCATATCAAATTTTGTGTTTATGATTTAGCTAATTTTTTCATATATATCACATGTATGCTTGCATAAAATGTACCTTTACAAAAACTGACAATATTACCCTTTCTCTTATCATTTATGACCATTGTTTGTTATAATTAGTTTATTGCTAATGAAAACATTTAATTGTTAACTGCACTGGTGGTGTAATGGTTACTAGAGTGCTTGCTTAGAGTGCGGTAGATCATGGGTTCGAGCCCTGATCGGGTCAAAACCTTGACTATAAAATTGGTATTTGTTGCTTCTCCGCTAAGCTTGCAGCATTAAGGAGAAAGAGAAAAGACTGGTTGGCTAGGAATCGGGATAATATGTCTGAGTGTGGTGACATGTCTACCCGCAGACTGTTGTTTCAGTGAGCTAGCACTATAAAAATCCAACTAAGCATGTTGGTCTAGTATAAAACAGGTATCATCATCATCATCTCATTGAAAATTAACTTGTTCTCGCCATGATATAGATGTAAAATTGCTGAGTTAGCATTAAACAACAATCAGTTAGGCCATGCAAAGTTAATTACTTGGTTCTCAGGCCCTTTTTTGTCAAAATTGATGAGGGAGGGCGGCATTTTTTTTTATCCTTTTACTGCTGTAAAAAGTGATGAGGGAGGCATTTTTTCTTCTTTTTTTTGTGAAAAATATGGCAATGTATAAATCTTTTCATTACTTTATTGAAAATTTCAATTTTATTTCTTCCGATGGTGGCAGAAACATCACAAGTGGTTAATTAGTATGGAAACGTCCAATCCGCTGGTCCCAACGTACCATTTTTTATCTCCGTAAACAATTCCAATAAGGTACAAGCTTTGGAGAAGCCCCCTATTATGTTTCCTGGTAAAACTGGCAAACATTTGTGCCGAATTTGCACAGAAACGATTGACATTTTGTCTAAATGTCAAACGGAAACACGTTTTTTATTTATACATTGTCATAACGATGCTTTAAATCTCATTTAAGCATGATGCGTTTTAAAGCGTTTCACCGACCACGCGATATAAGAGAAAAACGGATGCGGTTGTTTTTTTCCGTACGGACAGCGCTACCGCATTTAATTTTTTTTTTTTACTATTTTTGCAAAAAAATCGGCAATGCGGCGACGAATTTCCACATGTGGGCGGGCCTGAGAACCAAGAAATTAACTTTGTATGGCCTTACTCACATTTAGCATTAAACAACAATCAGTTACTCACATTTAGCATTAAACAACAATCAGTTACTCACATTTAGCATTAAACAACAATCAGTTACTCACATTTAGCATTAAACAACAATCAGTTACTCACATTTAGCATTAAACAACAATCAGTTACTCACATTTAAATGGTAACCCAGCATAGCAGACATTTAGTTTCTTGTCTTGTTGTGTACTGTTGAAGAATTTGTCCATGTTAAAATGTTTTGAGAATTGAGGTCTTTTTTTATCATAGTTTTGATTTTAAAACCACATGGATCCGGAGATGTGCATATCTTTTGTGAATATACTTATTTTTTACAGGTTACAATCCGATTTTGACTTTTTTGATGATTTATAAAGACTACTGACAGCATTATGACAAGAATTTGTTATTGGACATTTTTTATTGCCATCAAATGATTTTTCCAGATTTATATAGTTTTTTTCTTATTTTTGTCATGCCCATGTCAAAACCTGATTTTTGTGATTACAAATGAACTGCCACTATGTATACAGATTAGTAAAAATACAGGTACACTGTACTCTTATATCAAATTCTTGACATTTTTAACCACATGATCAACATTGTGTGGGCTTATCAAATATTTGTCAGGTTTCTTTTTATTTCCTTTAAATTATATGAGTAAACATTGTTTGTATTTTGCAGCATTACAAGTTTCTAATAATGAAAAGACAAGTTGAGAAAAACAGAAGGAAATATTTTTATAGTAAATACAAAAAAAAATAGACATAAAGGGATAACATTGAGGAAAGAATAAAATTGACCAAAATAACCCCCCAAAAATCAATCCGTATTAATATTTGATGAAAGATTAAAAGACACCGATTATATTTTCATCGTTCATAATTTGTTTAATTAAGAAGGTAAATAAGGTACTCAAACATTAATTAATTTACTACAATAATGTATTGGTTTCTATTGGGTGATTTAAATTTGCTGTAAAGGTAAAATTAACAGGTATATTTGTTACACCTGACTGCAGCTCAAGAGATCAAAGGTGTCAATTATTAACCTTATAGATGTTTTTGATTTTCAAAAATGTCACACATACTTTTACTCAATCAAAAGTTGGGAATTTCTATTTTGTGTTGTAATGGTTACAATAAATTATTTCAATGTAAATTTGTTTTGTTTATGGGAATTACATTTTGTTGTAATTGAGATTCGAATTTCAATGCATCAAGAAATTTTTATGTTTTGCACTGCTCTGCTCTAAATTTTGCTGTCTTCTCATGATCAGCAGTCTGTTATTCATGAAAATTAGACAGATTAGCATATATCAAATATAGATTTTATGAATAGCCTAAATACTGTCAATAAATAAATTTGATAATTGGATTAATTTTTTTTTCAGGTATTTAACCAATACTTTATTCAAATATGACGTTTTACGAATGTATCCTATTATTATACAATGTACAGCTTGAAGTAACTTGTTTAATACACGCCTTTTTCAAATGGTTTATATAGTGGCCAACTTCAAACAAGTTGTCATACCAACTCACACAAAATGAGTTGTTATATTGACCCACTTCAAAAAGTTTTTATATGTACCTAATAATTTCAACAATATTTCAGTTATATCTTGGTGGTCAGTTTTATTGGTGGAGGAAAACGAAGTACCCAGAGAAAACCACTGACCTGTTGCATGTCACAGGCAAATTTTATCACATAATGTTGTGTCGAGTACACCTCACCATGAGTGGAATTAAAACTCACAACTTTACTGGCGATAGGCACTGATTGCAAATGTGCAGGTAGTTGTAAATCCAACTACCATACTATCACGACCACGACAACCCCTACTAGTATCTGTGTACTAAATACATCGCTCATTACTATCACATTACAGGTCGTCATGGCCGAAATCATATAGTAGTTATATTTAAACTACCTATGAAGCCAGTGCCTATCACCAATAAAGTTGTGAGTTTGAATCCTGCTCATGGTGAGGTGTACCCGATACAACATTATGTGATGAAGTTTGTCAGTGACTTGGGGCAGGTCAGTGGTTTTCTCCGGTTTCCTCCATCAATAAAACTGACTGCCACAATATAACTGAAATATTTGTTGAAATTGGCATTTAAAACCCTAATCCTTACCCTGTAATACAAAATATAGTGTACTAGGTAGTATTTGTGTACTAAATACATGTACATATTGTATCACTCATTACTATCACATTAACCTGTTAATAGATTAGTTATCATGACTTTTTATTACACCTGTGCCCTGGGGACAGGTGTTTGATTCCTAGCCAAAGTTATACTTCTTTACTCATGACACATCAGAAAATACAGGTGTAAATGTACCCAGAGAAATATATTTACATTGAAACCTGTTTAAGTCAAACCCTCTTTACTGTGTAATCTTTATTTGTCAACATGTTTGTACTTGTTTTCAGAGTTGAGATTATGTTGTGCAAAATATTCTATAAAAACAACAAAACACAGGAATAAAAAATGAGCCATATAATTTGTACATTTTGCTTAAAAAACATGAAAAATCCAGGAATTCTTTATTTATCACAGGGCTATTGTAAATAAACCTCTTGTGAAAGGAAGTTGTCATGGTTGTGATTGGTTAGTCAAGACACCTGGCCGTCACACTTTATTTACATTTTGATTATTAACGTAGCCCAGTGACCTGCTTCAGGTCGGTGGTTTTTCCAGGTATTCCAGTTTCCTCCACCAATAAAATTGACCGCCAAGATATACTGGTAACTGAAATATTGTTGAAAGTGGTGTTAACCACCATAACCCCCCGCCCAATGGTTGTGATCGTATGGTAGTTTTATTTACATATACCCGTTATTTAATTCACCTGAACCAGAGGCTGAGCTGACCGTTTCTGATTGAAAAGTGATATTTAAATATTTATCTAAGAAAAAAATCAGTCTGTTTCTGACTTTATTCAAGTGAAAAGAAAACCTGAAATCACTATTAGAAATATTTTTAATACATTCATAATGTATCAGATGTAATCAATCTAATTAAAATAGGACCTCCGGACTTGCTCCCTATTTTATATCGGTTGTTTTGTAGTCACTGTGTGTGGAGATCTAATTTTATTTAGATTGCAGATGTATGTAAATGATTTTAATTAATTGATTTTTGGTGTTTAATACCACTTCCATAAATAATGTTTTTAGATCAGCAGTATCATTCTGAAATCTGTAAAAAAAATATATATTTTTTAATTTTACAAATATATTTATTTGAAAAAAAAGTCTATAAGGAAGGGAGATAATTTCGACCAGTTTTACAGGAATGTTAATTGTAATTAGGTTTAAATAGAATGGGAACAAACTATTGTTTCAACGACCCAGTGTAGCATAGGACTAAATATATAGTATTGATCAAAATTTTGTGAGGGCCGTGTAACCCGTACAGGCTCACATCTTCGGTAGCCAAGGGTTACTATCTATTCCTCTTCTCTCCACCCTTGGCAGATTAAGTCAGAATTTTGTAATTCCCGCGTATCGCCCTCTAGCGGATTTATAAAGTTCAGCCCATTTGCATTACATCATTATCAACCAATGAGAACGGTTGTACTATTACCTCTTCGAAGGCATGTAGCCTAAGACTTCAGTTAATTGAGCAAATACTTAAAAAGTTTCTGTAAATATTGTTCTTCTGTGTTTGGGGTCAAAGATTCATGACAAAGTCTACAGTTTTCTCTACATGTCGCCATTGTTTACATTTTTCTTTCCCTACATGTGATCGTTGCATGATCTTTTTGTTTGACGCATTTTGATTGGACGCAGCCACCTGCAACTGCATCAAATAGAAAAATAAACCGTGAGGACCCGAAATTCCGACTTAATCTGCCAAGGGTGGAGAGAAGAGGAACGGATCGTAGCACTTGGCTAGTGAAGATGGGTGCCTCAATGAGTTAGGTAGTTGGATTACCTAACAACTCGTACAAGCCTATCACCAATACGGTATGGGGTCGCGCCCGACTTTGTAAATTACAAAAAAGGCTGCACTCGACTCGCAGCCACAAGTGATAAAGTTTACCAGCTGCTTGCCCATGGTCGGTGGTTCTCTTCGGGTACTCTGGCTTCTTCCACCACTAAAACTGGTCGTCATGATATTGTTAAAATATTGCTGAAAGTGGCATTAAATACAATAAATCAATCAATCAAAATTTTGTATGTACCACACTGTTGTACATAAGAATGCAAATAATTGACTATATTTTTCTGATGAGCATAGTAGCCCATGGACTCTTGTTTTCTAAAGAAACCAGTGAATGTCCGACTGCTTGCTTTCAAATTTGTTTCTACATCTGATAAATCAAAGTTAAGGATATATTCACTTTCATTTTGAGAAGTACCGAAATATTGAAATTTACAACAAAAAAACCTGGTAGCTTTGGAGAAGGAAATTATATACCTCATTCTGGGCTCCTAGTCACAACGGTATCTATGGTAACATAGTCATGGACCAGGAGATGTAGGAGGTTAGGTTTATGGTGTTTAACACCACTTTCAACAATATTTCAGTCATATCGTGGCAGTCAATTTTATTGGTGGGGCAAACCTGAGTACCCGGAGAAAACCACAGACTTGACGCAAGTCACTGACAAACTAGGATGCTCTGTATATTCTGAACTTGTAAATCAGATTGTACCAAACAATTACTCTATTGATTCTTGTTACTACTTTAAAGGTAAAAAGCTGTTTGCTTTAATATTAATGCATGTTGTTTTTTATTTACAGGGCAGAAGAGGATGAGGAGATTGCCAGAAGAGTGACAGAGGAATTGTTGAATGAAGATGAAGCTCATAAGAAGCAGAGAGAAATAGAAGACGAGGTAACAAAAATGAAACTCTTTGATGAAGTTATTTCTTTTAGCTATCATATGAACAGGTCACAAATGGAGGATGTGAAAAGGGAGGGGTAGATAGTTTCAGTTATTTTACATGATTTACAGTTATTTCATTTTCTATACAAAATCATCCCTGATAACAATGTAATAGGACAGTTTTTAGTTTATTACTTGATAGGAATATTTCTGATTATACAGGTTTGTTCTTGATAGGAATATTTCTGATTATACAGGTTTGTTCTTGATAGGAATATTTCTGATTATACAGGTTTGTTCTTGATAGGAATATTTCTGATTATACAGGTTTGTTCTTGATAGGAATATTTCTGATT
>MJUT01063358.1:1698364-1722500 GCA_002080005.1 Gigantidas platifrons
TCAGGTGAGTGATACAAGCTCACCTGAACCTCTAGTTTACAGTAGTTTCAAAATTTAATCTTACCATATAACCTTGGCGTTGGGGGACCAGTGGCCAACGGCCTTTTATTATTTTGCAGATCATTTGTACATATATGAAAGATGTGCATGTGGTAAGGATTTTGATTTTTGTGCATTTTTGCCAAAAATATAGTCATTTTTTTGGTGAATTTGGCAAAAAGGGTACATGGTTTGTCCGCGCAACTCCTCCTAAAGTTTTTATGCTATGAAGTTTTTATTTTGCAGATCATTTGTACATATATCAAAGATGTGCATGTGGTAAGGATTTTGATTTTTGTACATTTTTATCAAAAATATAGATTGTTGAACTTAGTCATTTTTTGGTGAATTTGGCAAAAAGGGTCCATGGTTTGTCCGCACAACTCCTCATAAAGTTTTTATGCTAGGAAGTTTTTATATTACAGATCATTTGTGCATACATCAAAGATGTGCATGTGGTAAGGATTTTGATTTTCATGAATTTTTACCAAAAATATAGATTGCTGAACTTGGTCTTTTTTGGTGAATTTGGCTAAAAGGGTACATGGTTTGTCCGCACAATTCCTCCTACAGTTTTTACGCTAGGAAGTTTTTATATTGTAGATTATTTGTACATATATCAAAGATGTGCATGTGGTAAGGATTTTGATTTTTGTGCATTTTTACTAAAAATATACATTGTTGAACTTAGTTAATTTTTTTTTTATTTGTGAATTTGGCTGAAAGGGTACATGGTTTGTCCGTGCAACTCCTCTTACAGTTTTTATGCTACGATGTTTTTATTTTTGTTGAATGTGATTAAACATTATAATTTGACAAATAATATATTTTCCGTGTAGACTTAGTTTTCAATAATCTTGGACACAGTCAGAGTGAAGCGGGGGGTATTAGTCCCGCTATATATGCAGACACTTCTAGTGTTATGTTGATTTTTTATAGAAATTTAGCGAAAAATCATAAACCCTTTCAAAATTATAAAGATATTTTAATAATTCATTGTATTAAGAATAAAGACTCTATCCAACAGTGATTTTGATTGTTAGAAAGATTCTTTTTTTGTTTGTTTGTAGGGGTACTACTGCTAAATTACAAAATAGGAGCAAGTTTCAAAAATGCTATCGGTAATGCTACTCTGATTGGTCTTCTGAAGGTTATTTTGTGGCAAAATCATTTAATGAAAAAGAAAGTTTAAACAGTGATAGAGAATAAATCCACCAATATCTACAAAAACAAACAACTACCTCTCATCTTAAATTATGTAGCACAAAGATAACCACTACACATGTAGATGGAAATCTAGGGACAAAAATGTGTTAGGGTTAAACAGTGTAATGGAAACTAAAGTATCTCTAACTGTAATATAGATGTCAAGAAGCAATTAAAACATGCATAAAGTCACTTCTACTCAAAAAGACCACTTTCTATGACAAAAATGAATAACAACATAAATGTGGACAGTATGATAGCAAGGTCAATGAATGCTTGTAGTTAACTGACTACTAAGCTATGTTGGTTAAAGACCTTTACCCTAAGGATGAAAAAACCATAAAAGATACTTCTAACAGATTTAAATAATAATAAGTCATAAATATCTGAAGATGTGTTGGGTTTTTTTTTCAGAAGTAATTGATCATTCATAAACTATGTCTATGATTCTCTTTCAGGAACTTGCAAGACTTCTTCAAGAACAGGAACATAAGGTAAATAGATTAAAGTCTAGGAACAGACAGAATTAAATATTGTTTATTATGTAAATAAACTTTTTTGAAACCAAAATATGTTATGATAAGTACCAATTATATTGTGCAATGTCTATTTAAATGTCTACTTATACATATCACAGAAGTACATTTAAATCCATTATTGTTCTGAGTCCCAGTCTGGCCAGACATTGGCTTATACTAAGTGAAGAAGCAGGAAGTTCTAATTTTTTTTCTTCGATCCAATATGGGATTGAATTTATTCCAGACCTAGAGTTGCCTCTCAGGTATTGTTAAAATCACCATTTAATATGAAAATGTAAGAAGAGTATGTAGATACCAAAGGGGTAACCAGAATCTATAAATCATAGAAGAGTATGTAGATACCAAAGGGGTAACCATAATCTATAAATCATAGAAGAGTATGTAGATACCAAAGGGGTAACCATAATCTATAAATCATAGAAGAGTATGTAGATACCAAAGGGGTAACCAGAATCTATAAATCATAGAAGAACAGACAAAACAATGAAGAAAAAGAACACAGAGACAAACAACAATCTACAAAACATAGACAAAAAAATAAAGACAGAGTAACACGAGTAAAACTCTCCATTGTGCACATTAGAGAAAATGAGTAGTAAATGCTCTCATTTAAATAAATAAAGTTAAAGCTTTAATATCATTAAATTGTCTTTTCCTATTTCAGAGAACAAAAGCTCAAGTTGATCGTGTCAAATTAAGAGAAATAGAGGAACAAGATGAACGATTGGCTAAGATTATACAGGAACAAGAAACACTCAGGGCAAAAAGAGCAAAAGAAAAACGAAAACAACAAGAAGAGGTCAAAAGGCAACAGCAGGTAAAGGGTTGTTTTTTGTCTAAGCAGCTCTTTCAGTCAATGACTGTCACTTATTTTTGTGACAATTATTATATTATACCCTCCAATTTGGGGCTGCCATGGTCATGACCGTATGGTAGTTGGATTTACAACTGCCTATGCAATCAGTGCCTATCACCACTAACGTTGTGAGTTCGAATCCTGCTCATGGCGAGATGTATACTGAATAGAACATTATGTGATACAAATTTTCAGTGACTGGCAGCAGGTCGGTGGTTTTCTCTGGGTACTCTGGTTTCCTCCACAAATAAAACTGACCTCCACGATATAACTGAAGTATTGTTGAAACTTACGTTAAACACTATAAACCAATCATCAGTCATAATAAGCAATGGGTAACACATTCTTTGTGACAATTGTTATATTATACCCACAAATTTGATTTTTGCAAAGGGGTATTTTGACAATTCGTATATTGTCACCACAGTATAGCATTTATTTTTGGCCTGCATTTTTTTTCAACCAGATTTGACCTAGCTCTTTTGATTTCTGAGATAAAAGAGGATGAAGGAAGACAAATGGGACCAACACCCAAAATGATAACTTTTTTATTTAGTCAGATTTGTATTCAGTTTTTTCTTTTGAATTCCTTTGAAAAGAGAGTTTGAAAATACCAAAGGGTTAATCAGAATCCATAAATCAAACAACATAATGGTAAAAAAAAAAGTACAAAAGGACAAACAACGATCTACAAAACATATATAAAACTAAAGATGAAATAACATGAACCCCACATAAAACTGGGGGTGAACTCTGAAAAATTCATGTCTGGAGTATTTCAACAGCTTTGTTGTAGTTTTTACCATTTCAGAGATATGAGAGGGCTAAAAGTTCTATTTTAATGTATTAAAGATTAACATAGGCATAGGACCATATGTTAAATGATTGAAATATTTGATTCCGAAAATCTAGAGTCGATTGAACATAAATTGTATGAATGACCAAGTGAGCGATACAGGCTCACGTGAGCCTCTGGTTTATATAAATGTGAAAGGAATAATTGCTTATTTTTAGAACCAAATGACAAATCCTGCAACCAGACCTCTTCCTGATTTACCAGGAAAAAGAATCTCATCAGATCCACCTGTCAACAAGTCACATGACCACCACCGATTACGAAGGGACAGTTTTATACAGTCAATAGAAAATAGATCTTCCCAACAACCACAAAGTCCAGAATCGGAACAAAGCACAACATCCTCAAGAAATTCACATAGACAAACATCAAGGAAACATTCCGCAGATCCCAATAATAGACCAAGACTTCCAACACCAGAACAAATACCTCCTCATGCACCACAAAGTGTTGAACAATGGGTAATTAACTCTGTTCGTGAAATGCAAAATCACCAGCAAGATAAACGACGAGTTCCGTCAAACCCGTCTGATGAAATGATTCCTTCTCCTTCCCCACCTGGCAGTTACCATAGCGAAGATGAACTTCCATATAGGTATATTAATTATTTGCATATTAGATAGATTTAAATAGTGTATCTAATTGTAGTTTTTAAGCTTTAGGTGTATGATTTTTGAGAGGAAGAAATTAACAGAGGCTGTGATCTGTTCTTCTATTGTATACAATTTTGATAAGCTCACAGAAATGTGCAGACAAGTATGTCTCCTGTTCTGTTTGAATTTGTATTGAATATATTTCAAAATACATCAATGAAAGTAAAATTACATAGAAAAAATACAATACAATATTTGGTAAGGACACATAATTTATCCCATTATTAAGACATTTTAACCCCGCTGAACCAGTGGTGGAAAAATCTGTAATCCTCTAGAGGATTAAAATGTCTCGTGACTTTCCTTGCATGTTGTCAAATTGGTAATTGGCTAGAAAAATCAATAAAGTTTGTGTTAAATAATGAGAGAAACAACTTCTCCTTCAGTTGCCTATGTAGGTTTCAATATTTCTCCACTCTCGTGAGTTAAATTAAAAATTTTAACCACTCGCCTGACGACTTGTGGTTAAAATTTTAAATTTAATTCTCTTGAGTGGAGAAATATTGTAACCCATGGGCAGCTGGAGGTCAATCTATATTTCTTAATCAATTAAGTTAAATGATCTTGATCCTTATGTTATAGGTAACAGGATGTCCGATGATATCTAGTATACCAGTATGTCCTTTCCAGTAGAACCCATTCTTGTGTCACATTTGAAGTTCACCTACTTGAAATAATTTCCTAATGTTGTGAGTTCTAATCCCACTCAGGCGAGGTGTACTCGATACAACATTATGAGATCAAGTTTGTCAGTTACTTGCGACAGGTCGATGGTTTTCTCTGGGTCCTCAGGTTTCTTCCACCAATAAAACTGACAGCTACGATATAGCTAAAATATTGTTGAAAGTGGCATATTTTTTTTATGCTTCTACATCCTATTCAGCTTAATATCATCTTCCATGTCTTTTCCACAAATTGTTTTTTGTTTAAATTGTTGATGTCAGAAAGGCACAACAAACATTGATTAATCACCATATTTAGCCAAATTTTCTTTAATAAATGTGAAATATTCAGAAGAAATTTGGTCAAATTAGACACAGATGAGCCACAAGTCACTTATAAACTTGACTATATAAGGTTGTATCAAGTATACCTCACCATGAACAGGAATATAACTCACATCTTTATGGTAATTGTGATATGCTCATAAATGCATATGAAAATGTAAATTCAACACGACCATGACAACCCCTATCTCAAAATTGTACTGTACATCATGATCAATTGACAGTTTTAAAGTGTGATATATTTATAGACTTGACCTTTAATCTCACCCAGGGATATTTTTAGTATCGATGAACTTACTATGATACTGAAAAATATCGTCAACGATTAAAACAATAACGTCAGTTTTGAATGTGTCAACATACATGATCACTAGTATCACAGCTGACTGGTCCTAATGTACTTTTTGTGATACTAACCATAATGTCTGTCCCGACCTTCATAACTGCCGTTATTCTATATTTACATCGTAAGCTAACTAATGACTGTTCTATAGTGTGATAATAATACTCTAAAATGTAATAAATTTGTGACAAAGTATATACAATACATGTATACAATATCGTTTTCTTTTTTAAAGCACTATAAGAAATGCCCCCTTGAGGTAAATTATATTAACATTGTATATAGTATAGACATACCTTGAGGGAGATACAGGGGAAGGCTTTCTGTCAAATTGTTATTAATAGACTGATTTTTAGTTTGTATGTTTGTGTATTGTTCTCATTACTTTTGGTTGATATTCGATTCAATTCATTTCGAAGTTTTATTTAGATTCGATACATTATATACATACAACACAAGCTCTAATGAGCTTTTAAGATAAATATTGATAAAGTTAATTCAGTCTTCCTGTTCACCCACTTGCCCGAAGCCTGGGACAAGTAAAACTGGAATCGGAAAAGTGAAAATTATGGAAGAATTTGTTTGAATTTTTTTCTAATTTGGCATTCGGGCAAGTAGGTGAAAAAAATTAAGGCAAAGACTGTTAATTGATATTTTGATTAGGTAAATCTTGTATTTATTGAAAACAAAAACATTAAAAAATGTCTTGCCTTGCATAATGTAGCATTATTGAAGAAAATGCATGCATAAAAAGTTCTGTAACTTTGCTACTATGTGCTTTCTTCTATTTTTAGACACCGTAAAATTTTTAATAACAATTTTGTTGCCAAATTAAAAAAAAAAAAATTCAAATTTCAAACTAGCCATATCATACCTTATTGTTTTTCAATTTTATCCCTAAACCTGTCTCTTCTCAAATATTTATATGCCTATATTTCTCTTTTTATATTGCATGATTTTTTTTAATAAAATATACTATCAATTTTCACGTGTATACTATAGTACATGTATATACATGTAGTATAAAAATGTTATTTCAAAATATTGTATACAACATTTGTCACATTTAATAACTTTTTATTCCATCTAACAATCTTTTAAAGCTTTTCTATAAAACTAACAATCTTTTTATAGACCTTATATACAGCCAAACCTGTCTTATGTGACCTTTTAAGGGAACATGGAAATATAATCACTCAAGACAGGTGGTCACTAAATACAGGTTTAATTTAGATGAAATTCTTTGTAAAGGGAAATTTATATTAAGGTCACATAGTACAAGTTATTGCTTAATGGAGGTGGTCATTAAAGCAGGTATGATTGTAGATGGTTACTCTATGCCAGGTTATATTGTGGCAACCAGGATTTGTATTGATTGAAACCACATTGATAATGTACTAGTAAGCATATTCCTCTTGTGTGCAGTAGATCATAGATACAAGCGCTGATTTAGTCAAACCAAAGTTTATGAAATTGGAATTTGCTGCTTCTCTGCTAAGCATGCAGTATTAAGGAGTAAAAGCAAAGACGGTTAGACTCGGAATCGGGATAATGTGTCTGGGTGGAGCAACATGTCTACACACAATTTGTTGTTTAAGCAAGCTAGCACTATGAAAATCCAACTTAGTGTGTTGGTCTAGTATAAAACGGCATAGACCGAATAATCTCTCTTTTTTTCTGTATCAATTTTTTTTTTTTTTTTTTAAATTTAAAAAAATGTCCAATTAATAAAAAGGAAATATATAATGACAAATATAGACACACAAGGGACAGATTATTCGGTCTAAAAATTGCCATCATCATCTCATCAAAATGTACCGGTAACTTGTTCTCGCAATGATATGACTAAAAAATTGCTCATGTGGCATTAAACAGCAATCTATCATTCACTCATCATGATTGATTATTTGAATGATTGCTTTATGTCAGCTTCTATGTGACAACCAGTATTAGTCATGTAATCTGATCTTATTTGATTTAAGAATTTTATTAATCTGAATACCAAATACATGTGTAAATATCTTCATGGGACAGGCCTCCATTCATATTTTAAATCTCTTTGTTCTGCTGTCAAATATCAACATCTTCTTTCATTTAAGTTTCTTGTCATAGAATAACACTGGTATAAAAAGATTGTGATTTCATTCAATCTTTGATTGTTAGTTGGATAAAATAAAGAAAAAGTTTCTCCAAAACCTAACAAGCAGAGGACGCTTTTATTATTCATAAAGGGGAACGGCGAGGTAATTCTTATATGTTATCCAATATTTTTTTTGTTTTCAATAATTGGTTTAGGGTTTAGGTTTATGGTGTTTAACACCACATTGAACAATATTTCAGCTTTATCGTGGAGTCAGTTTTATTGGTGGAGGAAACCGGAATACCTGGAGAAAACCACTGACACTAACAAACTTTATCACATAATGTTATATCAAGTACACCTTGCCATGAATGGGAGTTCAAACTCACAACATTAGTGGTGATAGGCACTGATTGATTAGGTAGTTATAAATCCAACTACCATACAATCACGACCACGACGGCCCCCTTTAATTATAAGAGATGCTAATTATTCCAGGATATGTTTATTTTCCAAGTTCTAGCTAGATAACAAGGTTTTGACATAACAATTTCTTTCACATATTACGTAACACATATTAATTTGTATTTTATAGACCACCACAACCCAAGTCAAATTCCAGGACACATAACAACCATCACCACAACCACACGACGGAACCCTGCTATGCAGTCAGTAACCCTATTTCTTTCAACATCGCTGCTGCAATTGATCCGACATATAGACGACCAAGCAATGGAACACACAATCAAAACGACGAAACTGAGCAAAAAATACCGATGGTATCATCGTCGATGCCTATACCAGAAGGTAGGAGGGGCTTAATTAGAACTATTTGTGTCTGTATCGTATAATTTTAATTGTGATAGGAGAACACATTTAATAAACATTACTTGGTATAATCGTTGAGAAAAAATTTAATTCTCTTGAAAAATATTAGAGATTTTTCTATAAATGATTTTTGGTGAGGTTTGAAGGCATTTTGATTAGATAATGTTGAGTATTGGGTTTAGAAGGTATTTTGTGTAAGTAATATTTGATAGTGGGAATTTTCAATGATACTTTCCTTCAGAATTGTACGAAATAAACGAATGCATTTCCATGTAAGAGAGAAAAGGGGGGTTGAGAGGGTGTGTTGAAAAAAAAGTGCCTTTTAACACTCCCTTATGGAATAGTTCAAATAACATATTAGTAACAAATTTCTTCTTTGGCAAATGCTGAAAATATGAACAACAAAAACAAAAATAAAAATCTGCCATAACTACCTATATTAGATTATCTGCCTTTTTCATTCATTTCATATTAAATCTATACTTAGAACCCATTCGTCTGACATAATTAACAAAAAATTGACATACTTAATAGAACAAAATATTAACACTTTGATTAAAATATTAGATTGTTGTGTATTCCTGCATCTGGAGTGAGGGTTACTTACCAATTCATAATTTACTAATTTAAGATCATTTTTATATTCAATACACAAAACCATCTACTACACATTGTATTCAGAAACTGTACAGTATAGTCATTACATATTTTCAGTCTGTGCCAAAAACATTTTGACAAACTAGCCCAAACAACATTATAGAAGAATTTTTTCTATTTGATAAAGCAAATTTTATGCAATTTTTACTAGACTGAGGCTTAGGGCCAGTGGTTTTTGGCACAGACTGCATTTTCTTCATTACACCTCATCTCATCATTCCAGCAGACGGTCATAGACAGATATACATCACAATCAATACTGTATATATACTCAATCAGGTTCTTTTGACACAAGACTAATACATACTCATTCTACATATTTGTTTTTCATCTTCTACTATATACAAGTTTTTTTCTCTTTAATATGTGTAAGATTTTTATTTATTTTGCTTATTTAAATTTTTGTAAGAAAATGTGTTATAAAAAATATAAAGAAATTGTAACTGATTTCATTCTCTTTCACAATTTTTTTTTAAAAGTTGAGTATTGTTATTCTAAAATGTATAAGAATTTATAAAGGAAAGGAGAATTTTATAATATATACCTGTATTGAATGAATTACAGTCAAGTCGTAAGTATTTTCATTTTGTTTTCAAAATTGGTTCAAAAGTTAAATTTTCAATCATTATGTAAGATTACTTAAGTCTGTATGAAGTATAACAGTATCAATCAAATTAAAATCAGATGTTTTTTAAAAATATTTTGTTAGCTATACACTAATATCTTAACGACATTCAATATAAGATCACATCAGGGGGCATATTTTCAACTGACCAATCAGCAACGTGCCTTCAATATTTTGAGGTATCAAAAATCAAGCACATTCTGAGAGCTGTTGTCCAATTGGTGAATATGTGCAATGCCTTTCATATGATTGGACGATCAAAGATGAATGAAAGGTCACCTACCATGACCCCATATAGGATGTTGTTAGATGTTAGTGTATTGCCAATAAAGAAATAAAATAAACAAACAAACAAAACAACATCATCTAATTTTAATTAGATTGATAGCCGTATATTCTTCATGTTGACTTCTAAGTTCAATACAAATGTTTATTATTTGTTTAGTTAATTATTTTTGAGAGTTTCAATTATTAGTTTATATAATGTTATGGTAATGTCTGTCGTAGTCATCATCAGTGTCTCCCTTCAATAGCTAAACTTATTACCCCATTTCTTGCCTACACTGATATCAAATTATCTTTGTGCTGCAATTTGCATGGAGGTTATCTTTCCTTGATCTTGTTAAAATACAAGTCGACAATTCGATGTTGAAATTTGGGTATTTAATATTTTCCCACCTGAAGTAACTACAGAAAAAGAAACCATTATGGTGACAAGTCTTATTTATTTTACTGGTATCAAAAATTGATGATAAAATGGTAAATATCTAATTTAGTGTGCTCAAACATTTTTGGAATTGCATTTTTAGGGTATTAGATATTTGTGATAAAACTGTAAATACCAAATTTAGAGCGATCAAAACTTTTCTGGAATAACCTTTATCAGATATTCTCATCATCAAAAGATTGGAGGGGCTGTCGTGGTCATGATCGTATGGTAGATGGATTTACAACTACCTATGCAGTCAGTGCCTATCACCACGAAAGTTGTGAGTTTGAATACCACTCTCGGTGAGGTGTACTCAGCATTACATGTATGTGATAAGTTTGTCAGTGACTTGCGTTAGGTCATTGGTTTTCTCCAGGTTCTCCGGTTTCCTCCACCAACAAAACTGTCTGCCATGATATAACTGAATTATTGTTGAAAGTGGCATTAAACACCATATCACTAGCCATAACCATCAAAAGATTGGAAAGCTAGGGAAAGCAAAGGGTCTATAAACAGGATAACCAAAATCATTTTATTTATTTGGGTCTTATCATGCTGTGTAGGAAGAGTTCATATTCTTATCTTATTTTTTTAATTGAGCTTCAACTTTTGTTTGATTAACTTTTTTTTCATATTAATTTTTTTTAATCAACATTAATTTATTAGATCGAAAATTTTGTTACATTAGACTTAATTTTTATATAATTAAATTAAATTAGAATGTACGTAAACAGACAATTTAACATGTACTTTATTGAGTAAAATATGAATATTATATCTATATTTAGAATTTCTTAATTAACTTCAGTTGTTAAATGGACAATTTTCAACTTGAGATTTGTATTACTTTAATTTTAAATATGTTTAAAATTGTGAATTTTGAATCATCTCTTCCAAGAAAAATAACATACATACACAAAAATATATACGATTAAATTCAAAATGTTAGGGGTGGAAATATATTGTTATCGTATTTTAGTTAAAATCGAAGTTAATACTTGATCAATCCAAATGAATTTTCTAAGCAGTATTACACTGTTGTTGGGTTTGAAGTTGTCTCCCTTGAAATTACTGTGTTATTGTCAAATATTGTCCAGATTTTATTTATTCTGTTCATTTTTTGTAGGCATTTTTAATAACAAACAATATCGTGATCCTGTAATTTCATTTTACTAAAGAGGTGTACAAACTATTGTCTAGCTTTTCATCACTTTCTGCTTTTAAATGCTTCGTATTGATTGTTGTATTTTCTTTATTTTTTTGTTTGTTTGTGAATGCAGCATGATCGAGCAATTGCAAAATTTCTATTGGTATAAACAGTTCATGTTGTACTAAACAAAAAAGGCTAAAAAAGAGAATTAAATTCAGGAAATTGATGATAAACTAGTTAAATACAGTCAAACTTAAACGTGTCGAAATTAGAAAGAAACCAACGATTTTGTTTTGAATTACTTAGTATCAGAGTACAGTCAAACTTGCCTTAAAGGCAATCTAATTAAAATTAGATCTACACACTTGCTCCCTATTTGCTATCGGTTTTTTTTGGTCGCTCGTGTAGCAGACCAAAAAAACAAACAAACAAAAAAACGATAGAAAATAGGGAGCAAGTGTGTAGATCTAATTTTAATTAGATTGGCCTTAAAGGGCAACTCTATATAACAAGTAACTGTCTATAAAGGGCAGTCTCATTTTTTTCCATGAATGAATAGTGCATATAATTTTAACCTGTATATAAAGGACAACTGCTCACGAAGGACATATTTTCAGGTTCCCACGAGTGCCCTTTATATACATGCTTGACTGTATTCAAGTTGTATGGACAAATTTTGCTAGGAATTACTATGAACCATATTTTACTTTGAGTTATTCAACGAAATAACTTAAACCGAGTTCGAATTAACGAGGTTGACTGTATCACATTTGTAAAATTGTCTAATGTGTTGGAATGAAGGTACAAGAAAACAATATTTTTACAGCACGTGTATTGTGTTGTTATTAATTTGAATGTAAAAATCTTACAAGCTCAAATTAAAAAAAAGCAACAACAACAAAAAAAAGAAAACAAGACTTGATAGGTCGAACATTAGTGCCTTCAGTCCAAATCATACACTGCCATGATATAGCTGAAATATTGTTGAAAGTGGCATTAAACACCACAGCCAACCAGCCAACCAACCAAATCCTTCATTGTACATGTATCTCTTTTTATTATATCATATCCAATCATATCATTTTATTAACACTTGTACTTAACAAAAGCACTTTCTTTGAGTTCATTTCTGTGTTGCACTAGAATTCGACCTGGAGTGGGACCCCAGTTTACGTGGAAGTCTAAGAAGACCTAAAGGAAGTTGGAACCCCTTAGCTGCCAACTATTTCCATGGTAGTATAGTACTAAACTTCTGACACCTATTAACCAATCATTTAGTCATATAGTCTTCTGTGTGAACCTCGTTTTGTCTTAGAACCAATCATTTAGCTTAAAAAATTGCAGAGTTTTGGAGGTATTCATGATCTATTATGCTAAAACTACTACAGGTACAAATGAACCACATGTTTACTTTAAACTTTAAGTTATTCAAGGAAACGACTTAAGACGCAGTTAGACGATCAAATTTTTCCTTCAAATTCACTATTAAGAAAACCTACACTCCTTTTTCAAACACAAATTTGACTGCGTAAGCATGTCATCAAGCATATTTGATTGCTCCTTCAGGTATCTGAAGAAATTTTGATAGGTTGCTATTTGATCATTGCAGCACACTAACTTAAACAATCGTCTCAGGCAGCAGCAAAATTTGAAGCGAATTTGAAGGAAAAATTGATCTTGTAAACTCACCTTGTAAAATCGTACATTGTTGTTCGAGATAAACGAGGTTCACGCTATTACAAATGTATACATTTAGCACATCTTCAATGCATTAAAACATGTTTAATTTTCTAGTATTAAAACAGATTTGTGTTGAACAAATTAGTTACAGCTTTGATGTTCTCATTTTGCTTATTCATAGAACTATAAATACAAATATATGTTATGTAGGTATAGATTGATAATTGTGTGGCGTTTGTTTTACATGTACCATTTATGCATACTCTCGATCTTCTGTTATTCAAAGCACAGCCTACATGAAGTCATGAACCTTCGAGAATAGAAATGCAGTCAAACTTGTATTAAGAGGTCATCTATGCGACAAAGTAAAATTAGTTTTTTAAGACAGGTGATCTCTGAAAATTTTTTCAATCCGTAAGAAATTTTCTATGTGAGCAGAAGGATAAAGTGACCTTTTGATACAGGTGACTGCTTAATAGAGGTGACTGCATGAATAGGTTTGACTGTAGGACAAGTTTTCTCTTATGCAGTATACAACCCTTTTATAAAGAGGCGTCTGCTGGTCATACAGGACAAACAAAATACAAAACTCACCCTTAGGACAGTGGGTTAAATGAGTTCTTTGTGTATGGAGAATGACGCGTTTCTTGAATGCAAATATAAACTTACACGTTCTTTGTGTATGGAGAAAGAAGCGTTTCTTGAATGCAAATATAAACTTACACGTTCTTTGTGTATGGAGAATGACGCGTTTCTTGAATGCAAATATAAACTTACACGTTCTTTGTGTATGGAGAATGACACGTTTCATGAATGCAAATATAAACTTACACGTTCTTTGTGTATGGAGAATGACGCGTTTCTTGAATGCAAATATAAACTTACACGTTCTTTGTGTATGGAGAATGACGCGTTTCTTGAATGCAAATATAAACTTATACGTTCTTTGTGTATGGAGAAAGACGCGTTTCTTGAATGTAAATATAAACTTACACGTTCTTTGTGTATGGAGAATGACGCGTTTCTTGAATGCAAATATAAACTTACACGTTCTTTGTGTATGGAGAATGACACGTTTCTTGAATGCAAATATAAATTTACAATAGTTTCTAATGGGTAACAGTGTTTTAGGAATGGTTGTTGGTAGTGTGTTACAAGACAAAATTGTCTGATTCTATCCAGTTTTCCTGTGTCAATCTAAAAAAGATTTCGTACATGGGCCCATCACTGTGGCAACTTATTTGCCCACACGATATACTTTTTCCTGTGCCAATCTAAGCTATTGTACATAGGCCCATCACTGAACAACTTTTTTTACCCATACCATATCCTTGTTTTCCTGTGGCAATCTAAGCTTTCGTTAATTGGACCATCGCTGTGCAACTTTATTACCCATATGATTTATTGTTTGTAAATGTTGTTGTCATGAAATCCTGCTCATTTACGTTCACATTGAACAACAATCAATTATTTAAGAACAAAACAAAATTGACACTCCTCAATTTGGAAATTGTTTTCTCAAAAACTAGACATTTCTTTTAACCCAACCAGTTCATGAATTGATAAATATTTGATGGTTCCTTAATTACAAAGTTTATTTTTTTGTATGGATTGAAAATCCAAGATGGCCACTATCACATGACATTATTTAACATATAGAGGATCCTATGAGAATAGGAATAAAAAGCTGTAATCTTGATTGAATCTAAAATGTACATGAATAAACACAGGCTCAGGTGGGCCTCTAGTTAAATATACATATAAACAATTATCCTAAGAAATTTTCTGTAATCACTATTTACATGCAGTATATCGTGCCAATTTATTCAGAATTTTTTCATGTGTGGCTGAAGTATTATCCTAGGCAATTTTGCTATATTATTCAGTATTTTATATTTTATTTATAAATAGATGTGTTTGCAGAAAGCTATAGCTAGTTGTAGTCTGCTTCTGTGTACATGTAGGCATGATTTGCTTTGTGCTAAAGATGTAATTGTAGTGTTTTTCTAAGTGGTAGTAAAATGTAGACAATGGTCTAATGCTATTCAGGGTCAAATTGCGAATTGTTGAAATTTCTCAACATCAGAAAATAATAAATATCAAATGACTAGTTAGATGCATTATGGGAATATTTAACCTTTCATGAATGAACATTTGTATTTTAAGTTTAACACCAGTTTTATGGGTAGAGGAAACAAAAGTATCCAAATGAAAACTTCCCACAGGCACCTTCCTCAAGTAACTGACAAGTTTTATCACAAAAAGTTGAAAATAGTATACAAGACACACCTACCTGTAGGCAGGGGATTTGAGAGATTCGCTCAAACCTCTGCCATTTGATAACAAAGAAGGACTATTAATGTCAAGGTTTTGATTGAACTATGACTATATAAAGTCCCATAATTAGACAAACACAATAAAACAACCAAGGGATAGCCCCTATGCTAAAATGTATTAAAATCTTAAAAGAAGAAGCCTAATTGATCATTAGATGGTTGTCGTGTTTTAATTACATTTTATGCTTTTTGTATTGATCACAAATCCAAAATTACCACCACTGAAGTGAAGCACATAGTTTTACAGGGGCCTCTATGGGAAAATATATACACAATATTATATGCAAAAATTACAATCTTGATTGAACCCATACTATACAAGATTGTATGATCATTAGTGATGGAGCCTTTATATAATTACAAAGTTTATGTTTATTAATATTATATGTGGATCAAGATCCAAGACGGCTGTCACAACATATTATTGAAATATTGTTGAAAGTGGCGTTAACCACCATAACCCTAATTAACCACAAGATGGCTGTCACTGCAAGACAATAGTTTTACTGACAAGACTCTATAGTAAAATTTCTGTTTTTCTCTGAAACCACCAAATCATTTGTGAAAATATATCTTGTTTGTAATGTTTCCTGTACGGACATCTATCATATTGCGTTGATTGGAAATCAAAATGATGGTCGCCAATGTAGGAGGAACCTAACTCTAAGTTGCTCATTGTTTTTGCTTTCTATGTTGTGTTCTTTGTTTTGTTTGCCTTCGTTTTATGTCTTGTGTCTAATGTTTGCCAGTGTCTCTAGATGGTCCATTTTTAAATACCCCATCGGTTTTCTCTAACGATTTAATAGTATGCTGTAAGATAATAGTAAAACAGTCTTCCTTGAAATTCTGAAAATGATTGAACCCAAATTATACATCAATGACGTTTTCACCACGTTATAGCTGAAATATTGCTAAAGTTAGCATTAAACACCAATCAATCAATCAATAAATGATATTTTGTAAGTAGATGAACTTTTTATATTTATTTCAGATCAAATGAGTGGAAGAAGTGACAATTTTTCAGACGACGGACCAGTGATAAGTCCTTTTCAACCTGTTCAAGGTCAAAGAAGGTCAACATTGGATAAGCCGAAATCAAGGAAATCTACCGTTGGAAATTCTAAAAAAGACAAACAAGGCAACTGTAAACAACAATAGTGTGACATCTTTAATTTATTTTGAATTATTTAAGTTTATAAAGAGAGACGTTGTTTATGTGATTATAGTTGAATACAGTGAAACCTGTCTAAACTGAACATCCTTGACCTTGGACCAACACATGTGTTAAATTAACAAACATTTCCTACATTAGGACTTCATTTAAAGTTCCATTTATACTGGACTATGGTTTATTTGGGGTTAGGTTTAGACAAGTTTCACTGTGCAATCTATTTATATAACATAGCTATAATATTCAGTAAGATAATAGATTCTTTTATAATATAGGGTTGTTGCACGAATATTATTGAATATTGTCTGGAATAGAATATTATTTTGCACGACCTTCCATGTGCAATAATTATTCTATGAGGGGCAATATTCACCAATATTCGTGCAATATTATGGCAAGACTGTCTAAATAGATGTTTACTTAATGATAATGTGCATGTCAAGATTATGAACTGATATTGTACTGTATGCAATATTGTGGGATCCAAAGACCATATTTATTTTGTCAGTAGAATGTAAGATGTCTCAACACAGTTTTTACTGTACTTGAAAATTTGTCTTGTTTCAGTCTGTTTATTTTTTGTCAATATTTGAAGGCTAAAAGGGTAAAATAATCGTCATAGCGATATCATATATTCAAATAAAATATATTTAGTTTGTGATGATTATTTTAGTTACATGTTTATATCACTGCGATAATTAACTAGAGGTCATAAAATGGAATGATAATTTAGTCATGTCATCCATCGTGACGTCTATTAGCAATTTGTTTCCATGCTTTACCTTTAGACTCTTGTAACAGGAAATTCTCATACCAAAATTCAGTTCAGATTTGGACGTTCAGAACTATTTTTAGCAGAATATATTTGCAATACTAAAGTAAAGTAAGGGTCCCATAGGGACAAAAAGTTAGGTTGTAATATTACTTCAATGAAACCTGTCTAAACCAAAACTCCTGGGGACCAGCATTCAGAATAGACAGGTGTTCAGTTTATAGAGGTGATTCACCAAAATTTCCTACATTAGGACTTTTTTAAAATTTTACTTTATACAGGATTTTGATTTATTCATGGTTCAGTTTAAATAGGGTTCACCGTATAATATAATTTGTAATGCTCATTTATAATGAGGCTATGAGTGGCAGAGTGGCCTAAGGTTGTTGTCTTCTGCCAAGAATCTTAACATTACTGACATGACTTAATTCACACCCATATACCCACATCAAGTGATAAGGTTTACAGATATCTACCAATGACTAAGACTTTCCTCCCACCATTAAGTCTGGTGCTAATTATATCACAGTAGCTGAAAAAATCGCTGTAAAAAGTGACGATAAATACCAAACATCCAATGAAATTGTAGCTTAGATATGATAATTATGCATGATTTGTAACATGCACTAGGTCATTATCTAGGATGATAATGTTTAGATATGCTAATCCTGCCTGGCTTTGTTTCATACACCTTGTAGTTTTCAAGGGTGATATAGTTTGTATTAGTTACATAAAAACACTAGTAAATTTGTATCCTCTTGTTTATTGCAGGGTTTAATTCTGTGTTTGAATTTTTTTCAAAAACACTGCAGTGTGCACTAAAAATTTAATTGGCAGTTTTTTATTTCTGTATAACAAGTTATTTATAGTATTTCATTCACAAGCGCTACATATAAACTCATGATATATATTATTGAAAGAGAGAATAACATTATTTGACAATTATCTGCTAAAATTATCCACTTTGGGGCTTAATCAGGTAATCGTTTGTATGTCTTATGTTTATTACATAAATGTCTGTGAAATACTGAGATTTCCAAGTGAAAGAAAAACGCATATTTCTCTGAGTGAAAGAAAAACGCATATTTCTTTGAGTGTAAGAAAAACCTAATTTTCATTGAGTGGAAGAAAAATCGATATTTCACTAAGTGAAAGAAAAACCCATATTTCACTGAGTGGAAGAAACTCCCATATTTCACCGAGTGAAAGAAAATCCCATATTTCACTGAGTGAAAGAAAAACCAATATTTCACTGAGTGGGAAAAAATTATTTCACTGAGTGAAAGAAATACTGATATTTCACTTAGTGGAAGAAAAACCAATATTTCACTTAGTGGAAGAAAAACCAATATTTCACTGAGTGACAGAAAAACCGATATTTTACTTAGTGAAATAAAAAAAAATAAAAAAAACATCATTTCACTGCATGACAGAAAAACTGATATTTCACTTAGAGAAATAAAAAAAAATCATTTCACTGCATGACATCTCAGTACCAATGCCACCATAATGGAAAATATCATTGAGCCTCCAACAATGAAAAACAAGTTCCTTTTTGAAATGTCTTATTATCATAGATAAAAGTGTAGAATCTATGTAATAAACAGTACGACTAGCACTCCTACATTGAGAATATCAGAAATAAATCACTTGTAACTGAACAATGATGATACATTTTGTAATTCACTGATGAGCTGACACACATTTTAAAAACCTCATCATTATTTCATTGAAAATTGACTTGTTCTCGCCATGATATAGCTGAAAAATTGTTTGAGTTGGCATAAAACCACAATCATTCACTCGTTCGCATTGCTGAATTACTGCGTTGTTCAGTTATTCTTGATATATTTTCATGTTTCAAGACTAGTTACGATATATGTATTGTTGTTTATTTACTGATAACATGACAGTGTATTCCTCTTTTATGCATTTCATCGACTAAAATGTTTACATTAAATTTTTTTCATTTTTTTATCATATCTTTTTGAGTTGTGAGTTTTACATACTTACTTTTTCATACTAAATTTAAATGCAATTGTCCATTGTTTTTTCTACATTTTGTACTTCCTATTGTCAAAATGATTACATGAAGGGTTGTAGTATGAAATTATGTGAACATTGTTTGTATAATACATTTCCATTCAAATTTTTGTTTTCTCGATACATACAAAATGTATGATGTTTTTGTTTTTCTACGTGGAGACATTTTGCATGATTACCTCAAACTATATAAATATATATTTAATTTGCATATAAATAAAGCACTACAGTAGAGCCTCACTGTATCATAGTTGGAGGGACCAGCTTTTCTTGAATATTTTAATACCTTTTACTTGTACTTTCAGGTGAAATAATTTAATGGCAAATTCAAATTCCTTTGCATACAAAAAGTACTATTTATGCAAATATGACATATTTATATCCCGTTATTCTTATTTTATGATTTGTCTTTCAACGAATCAAAGGCATAAATTGTGCAAATTACTAATTAAGAACTAAATATCTTGTTTAATTTCTATGAATTAAGCATAGTTATATAGATAATTGAATTTTGTTTAGATATTTGTAGAATTACAGAAAATTGTGTTCTTTTGAAATGAAAACTCAAGTTACAAATTGCAATAATTCCTGATATTTTTTCTCTGACATTCCATAAATGTCCCATTAAATCAACAAAGAAAATCATGAATATTCATTAATAACCAGAAGACATATTATTTTGTATATCATATCAGCTGTCTCATTTTTTGTGTGCATTTTTATATACACGTATCTAGTCTTCCTTATTTAGTTTGTTTTACTTAAATTATAGCAAAAATTCTCATATACAAAATGTACACTGTCAAAAAATTTTCAGAAAAACAAAAGAACTACACGATGAATCCCAATCTAATTAAAATTCTATCTTTGTTTGCTCCCAATTATGCACAACATCACAAAATTGGGAGCAATTGAAGATCAAATTTTAAATAGATTGCGATGAATCCACAAATATGAACTCCATAGGAAATTTTGTATTTTGTATTTATTTATTTTGTATAATGTGGTGACACCATACAATACTTCTTCAAAATTCAATTCATTTGAAAATTCAAAATTCTATATTTATATTAAAACGGGACAAAGATTTTCTTTGTGAAAATTCCACACAGGTTAAGGTCATGAGTATTTAACTCAATATTGTAAATGTGCATGTAGTTAGGATTAAGATTTTGAATAATGTGTGAGAAAAAATTATTGGTTGTTGAATTTAAGCCAAAAAAAAAATCAATTTTTCACAAACATTTGTATGGTATGGTATATTAATAATCAACACAATTGGCTAATGGTGTATTTTATTTTTTACATTGATTTTCTACATAACATTAAGCCTAAAATGTGGTCAAAATTTTGTGAAAGTGTTAATTAAGCAAGTTCTAAAAAACATTTAGCCATAAACTTGGTATCATGTTAAGTTATTATAAATTGAATGTTTGTAACAAATATCAGCTTCATGCAATATTATTGTGGATCTACTTATAAAATGTTTTTCAGGGTATAATACCCTCCTGTTAATTTAATTTTTAAATGAATGTCAGAATGTTTTCCTCATAATGTTTAGAAATACATACTAGGTTGTAGTTCTTGACCCTGAGATGGGATACTTTATAGTATTTTAGAATATAGTTTTTAGAATAATGATTTTTTTTTGGGCATCCATCATCATCCATAAATTTGTCACATTTAAATTATTTTCGTAGAAACCACTGAACCAAATAGATTTAAATGGAAATAGTACTTCAGTGGTCCTCAACATTTTGTGTGATTTTCCTTCCATTTGGAAATTCAAGATGGCTGCTTGGGCTAATTCTGCTTTCTGATAGGCAGAAATTTCAAATAATTTCTTCTCATGAAGTACATATGTGATGGAATTGTTACATGCTCAAAATCCTCTTTATGGTTCTCTATAATATGTATGTTTTTTGTGTCGATTGGAAATTCAAGATGGCCAAAGTATTAATTTTTTTATTTGGATTTAGATTTCAAAGATGGCTGACAAAGTTTTAAAAATTGATTCCACTGGGAAAACATTTGAAAATAATTCTTCTCTTAAACTAATAAACCATTTAAAAGCAAAGGCTGAACTGGTTCTCATCAAATAAATAACAGAAATAAAAAATAAATGACAGGACATTTCTTAATATAGGACCATAGGGGTATACTAATAAAAGATTTTTCTCAGATGCAACACAGCTTTATCGAACCCAAATTGTATATGAATAGAATAACCAGGTGAGGCTTTTAATAATCAGTTACTAGATAAAAAAAAATTTAAGGACTAACACGGAATGTATTTAGTAATATGGAAAATTAGACTTATTTGACAAAATATGTTGTATTGATTATTTGTTGATTCTAATATGACGTCCTTCAAACGCTTTGAGTCCAAACCCGTGGTAAAATTAATATATACCTACACCCATTGTAATTTATGACATCATCGACAATTTATAACGACATTTTACCATTTTTTACATATTAGAATCGAAATAATTCTTGGTAGCCCGAATTTATATTATTTTTACCACGGGTAGGCACTTTATGCCTATATTATACCCCTCACTAACGCTCGAGGTAAAATAATTGGCATAAAGTGCCTACCCGTGGTAAAAATAATATAAATTCGAGCTACCTTGAATTATTTCTTAATTTTTGAAATTGTCTATGGGCTATTCCATTTAAATTGCTTATGGAGGTGTGTGTAGGTTGAACCAAATTGATATTTATTAGGTGCCATTAGGATGGGGTGCTCAGATTTTTTTTACAATGTATACATGCAGGTATGTAATATTTTTTGCTATTGGTTGAGGGTTGATACACAACATATTTTTTTATATATAGAAGGAAGTGTCTGAGAAGAGTACCATTCCCTTCCAAAATCAATTTAACTGGAAATAGCTCTTGTCATCACTATTAAAGCCTTTTTGCACAATCAAAGTTTTCGTCAAAAACTTGGTCAAAGTTTTTTGAAGGAAAGTTTGCTCAAGGAAAACTTTGTCAAAGATATCCCAATACACGATCAAAGTTTGATCAAAGATTTTATCCAAAGTCAATTCAAAGACAAACAAAATGGCTGAATTGGATCTTGATTTCGAAAAGATGTTTTGATTGGTCAATTCCCATTAAAGTTTTTAGAAACATAGGATGGGTTTCTATTCCGTCAGAGTCCATCAAATTTCTTTGAAAAAGTTTTTGATGCAGGTTTACACGATCAAAGAACTTTGCCAAAGAAAACTTTGACCAAGTTTTTGATAAAAAAAAACTTTGAGCGTGTAAATTGGCCTTATTAAACATGCATCTTGTTGTTTTGTTAATATTCATTGTTGAACTCGTTTCATTTGTCTATTATATTTTATACATATAATCTAACATGTTTTGTATATATCTTATATTTAAATATAAGCTGTCTATTTGTATATATATTCTGTCCATATAATTTTTTTTTATGTTTTGTTTTGTTGACCATGCTGAATTAAGTAAAAGATATACAAATCCTTTATTTAAGTTTTATTTGTTTGTTTGTTTTATGGTGTTTAATGCCACTTTCAACAATATTTCAGTTATATCATGGCAGTCAGTTTTATTGGTGGAGAAAACCACCGACCTGTCGTAAGTTACTGACAAACTTTATAACATAATGTTGTACATCTCTCCCTGATCGAGATTCAAACTCACTTGTATGAGCTGTTAGATCCAGCAACCTAACTCATTGAGCCACCCAGGACTCCAGGATGACTGTGTTAACATTGCAGAAGAATTAGTCTGCTAGAACAAACTTTATTACAAGGAAACCTAATTGTTTGTTCAGACAAATAATAATATACCCATGAGATTATAAACCAAAATTGTTGCAGTTGTATATGCTTATGGTGTTTAATGATACTCTCAACACTATTTCAGTTTACATTGTATATCGTGGCGCTCAATTTTATTGTCCCCCGACGCTTCGTTGAAGGGGACTATAGAAATGGGTGTCGTCCGTCCGTGTGCTTGGTTTCCAGATGATAACTTGTGAATGAAAAGTCAGATTGAAGCTAGGTTTGGTATGTAAGTGTATCTTATGAATATCTAGGTCAAGTTCGATAATGACAATTTTTACTATAGTTGTGCCCCTTTTTATACCTCAAAATTGCTAAATATTTGGTTTCCAGATGATAACATGGGAACAAATAGTCAGATTGAAACTAGGTTTGGTATGTAAGTGTATCTCATGAATATTTAGGTCAAGTTCGATAGCGATCATTTTTCGACAATTCTTACCAGAGTTGCATCCTTTTTTATACTTCGTCCGTGTGTCAGTTATTGGTTTCCAGATGATAACTTGTGAATGAAAAGTCAAATTGAAGCTAGGTGTGGCATGTAAGTGTATCTTATGAATATCTAGGTCAAGTTCGATAATGACAATTTTTACTATAGTTGTGCCCCTTTTTATACCTCAAAATTGCTAAATATTTGGTTTCCAGATGATAACATGGGAACAAATAGTCAGATTGAAACTAGGTTTGGTATGTAAGTGTATCTCATGAATATTTAGGTCAAGTTCGATAGCGATCATTTTTCGACAATTCTTACCAGAGTTGCAT
>MJUT01063358.1:1722872-1743617 GCA_002080005.1 Gigantidas platifrons
ATATCATGGCGACCAGTTTTAGTGGTGGAGGAAGCCGGAGAACCACCAACCCTGGGCAAGCAACTGGTAAACTTTATCACTTGCGGCTGCGAGTCGAGTGCACCCTTTTCTGTAATTTACAAAGCTGGGCATGAACCCACGCCGTATTAGTGATAGGCTTGTATGAGTTGTTAGATCCAACGACCTAACTCATTGAGCCACCTGGGCCCCCAGTGTTATTGGTGGAGGAAACCATTGCCGCAAGTCGCCATGAGCTGGATTCGAACTCACAACTTTAGTGGTGATGGGCACTGCTTGCATAGATAGTTGTAGATCCAACTACCATATGATCATGATCATAACAGCATCTTGTGGTTGTATGAAAACAAATGCATATATATATTGACCAATATTACAACAAATGAGTTAAAAATAAGTCCATTATATTGAGTTGTTTTTTTAATTATAAGAATTGTGCTTTTTTATTGTAAACCAATCTGTTACTATAGCAACCTCGGGAAATCTCATTTACATTAGTAGATTATAGAATTATGAGTGTTAAATGTCACATTCAACAATATATCCGACCTGCTGCAAAGTTACAGACAAACTTTATCAAATTTTATCGAGCACACCCCTCCAGGATTCAGAATTGTCTTAAAAAATTTAAGTAGTGATAGACACTAATTGTACAGGTAGGTTCAAATACAGTGGAACCTGTCTAAGCAGAACCCTGAAAAAACGGAAGCCTACATGTACATAAATCAACCTTTAAATAAAGTCAACATGTATGAAATCTTTGTTAATTTAATCTGTATAAACCAAACGCCCGTCTATTTCGAACACAAAAGCTGGTCCCAAGGAGGTTCGGTTTTAGACAGCTTTCATTGTACAGTGGAACCTGTCTAATGAGACACACCAAGGGACCATAGAAATGTGTCGGATTGTACGGGATGTCGGAATACTCTGGGTTTTCTTAGTTAACAGAACTACTTTGAGACCATAAATTTTTGTCGGATGTCACAGGATGCCGGAAAACTCAGGTGTCTGATTGCATAGGTTCCACTGTACTATTAATCGCTGATGTAGAATCTTCAATATTGGTTGATGCTTGGGAGAGGGTGGTTGAAACGGAAAAATGTACATAAGCGATACTAAAATTATTTTCTACACAGGAAGGTGTAACTTGACCGTACAGAGTGTTCATGGAATATCCACCTAGTAGAACAAGATGAACTGTGAGCTAATGCTCACTTATGATAACCCCGCATATATGTTCAATGTGTATAAAAACCAACTAAGTCGGCAAACAGCAAGTAGGAATCTGACGGGTCCAAAAACGCTTCCCACAATATGGCATACCTATATGAAGCTTGTGACCAAATATCAGATTTCTGCCATCAATAGTTGCTGAGAAAAATGTGACAAAAAATATCTTGGGACGGACAGAGAGAGGTAAAACAGTATAACCCCCTCCGGTGGAGCAGGGGTATAATAAAACATGTTCTAATAGTATACAGCATCAATGGTGTAATGGTTAGCACGCTCACCTTGATTGTGGTAGATTGTGAGCTCGATCATTGGTGGGTCAAACCAAAGACGAAAATTGATATTGACTTTCTTCAGTAAGGCAGAAAAGATCAAAATCTGGTTGGCTTAATGTATCTGATTGGAGCTACATGTCTGTCTGCAGACTGTCGCTTCAATGAGCTAGTACTACAAAAATACATCCAGTACAAAAGAAAATAACATCATCATCTCATTGAAATGATATAGCTGAAATAATGCTCCAATGGTGTTAAAAAACTATACTATACTAACATACTAATTTATGAAACTTGTAAATAGTCTTAACCTTTTTTAATTGTCATTGTCCAGCCTCTGACATAATATTCAACTTGTTGTAAGGTGATCAGTATTTGATAGAAGTAGAATAAAATAACAATCACTAGCTCACTATAAGACCTTATAAGAGAAATTTGTTAAGTAAAGAATCAGTCACTAGACGAGTGATTTACTTGAGTCATGATTTAAACTGAAATATTGATGGTTTAAGTTTATGGTATTTAATGCCACTTTCAACAATATTTCAGTTATATCGTGGTGGTCAGTTTTATTGTTGGAGAAAAATGAAGTACCCGGAAAAAACCACCGACCTGTCGCAAGTCACTGACAAACTTTATCATATAATGTTGTACACCTCGCCCTGACCAGGCAACCATTTCACTAAAGCCTGTAAGTCGTAAACATAGACGTAAGTAAACTTAGAGTTACAATCGTTTCACTAATAATTAGGATTTATGACTTACATTTGTACGTGTATCTACCACCACTCTTAACTTTGCGATAACTTTTTATCATAAGTCGGAAATCCTAATTGTTAGTACACTTACGTCTACGCTTACGACTTACGACCTTTAGTGAAACAGTCGCCAGGATTCAAACTCACAACATCAGTAGTGATAGGCACTGATAGCATAGGTAGTTGTAAATCCAACTACCATACAATCACGATGACTGCCCTTTAACATATAAAAAACACAAGAATATTAACAAAATTTAATGAATATCATGTCACATATCTTTTTAAACAGAATACAATTGAAATAAAAAATATCAACAATCTTCATGTAAAAAAAATTATGATGTAACAAATATTAAAATGTCTGAAATCCCATTTTCTAATCTTAATGTAATAAATAATATGCTATGAATACATTTTTTTATGTTTTTATTTTTTATAAAAATGCCACTGTTACATGATACATGTAGAGTCAAACCTGTATTAAGAGGACACATTTAGGTACAATAAAAAATGGCCTTATAAGACAGGTGACCTCTTTAAAGAGGATCAATTCGTATGAAATATTCTATGACAACAAGAAAAAGATGACCTATTAACACAGGTGACTGCATGGTTAGGTTTTACTGTTTAATTGATCTGAGATGGACAGCGATTTGATACGATTGAAAAATATTTTTAAAAATACACCCATGTATTTGATTTAAAATTAGAAATAAATGTAAAACAATTGATATGATTTGAAAAATAAAATATTAATATAGTGTTCTACTTAAATATATACAAAAATGTATATATTTCAACAGTTACACATGAAATAATAAAATTCAGGAATTAAGAACAATAAAGCATATACTCTATTTACATACAGTGCTATGTGTGATATCTGTATATATTATACATAATTTCTTATAATATAAGTAGTTCTGTGTATCACAGTAGCTTTAACTTTGATTTTAAGCAAGATATTCTGTGTACTTCCATATACATATAATTGATATAAGTTGACTGCATAAATATTGGGCAAAAAATCCATAAATCTATAGTTAATTAAACTATATAAACAGTTGGGATAATTGAAATGGTTTGATTGGTTCGTATAGAATAGTCCCTTCTTTTCTTTCAAAAATTTTTCAGATGATATATATCTACGTCTTCTTGAAAAAAAGAAAAGCAGTCTGTCACTTGCATATAGATGATGAGAGCTGGTAGAGGTAATTAGAATTTGAATTTGAATTTTAGTGTTTAATGCCACTTTCAGCAATATTTTAGCTATATCATGGCGACCAGTTTTAATGGTGGAGGAAGCCGGAGTACCCGGAGTGAACCACCGACCCTGGGCAAGCAACTGGTAAACTTTATCACTTGCGGCTACGAGTCGAGTGCACCCTTTTTTGTAATTTACAAACCCACGCCATATTGGTGATAGGCTTGTATGAGTTGTTAGATCCAACGACCTAACTCATTGAGCCACCCGGGCCCCTTAGAGGCAATTAGATTTTGGTTCAAAGTTGACTATTGTTTCACTTTTATGTCTTACAGTGGCCTTATACTATCTAATATTTAAATGATGGTTGAGGCCATCAGCTTTCTTTTTAATAGATCTAATATTATAAATATAGCAACGTATAGTTCCTTAAAAAAAATGTAACCACAGACAAAACAAAGACAAAATCAGTTAAGAATAAAGGATCTGCCTATACTCAACCTCCTCTCCTGTTTTGGAGATCTTAATGGTTGGAGGTACCCAGCAGCCACACAATGTTAGTTCAACAATGAAGCAATGTCAGAACATTCTTTCGACCTTGAACTAACATTGTGTGCATATTGGGTATTCTTAAGCTTTTCTTTTCATTTTTGATTCCATGGATACAGAACAACATGTTGCGTAGTTATGCGCCAAAACAAAATAAATAACAAAAACACAACAATAATGGCAAACAGTGATACAACAATTTGTTGTGTAACATTGCACAATTAAATAGTGTTCAATCACTCTTGATAATAGGGGAGGGGGGAGGAGGGGAGGNGGGTGATTGATTGATGTTTAACGCCAACATTAGTAGTATTTCAGCCATGTCGTGGCTTGAACAAATTTTATTAACTTAGACCTCTATAAAACATACTTGTCTATAAAACAATCGGATTACATGTACAAATAAAAGAAACATTTAAAAGATAAAACTATATATTTAGAATGTACATTTGTATGTTATAAGGGAGGGGGTTGTCACATAGGTTGCATACTTTTATTGAAGTAAACTGAGGTGAAAATGATAGGAAATCCTTGGGTTTTATCATAGACTTCCATTATGAAAATAATTTTTTCAAATGTTGAATTACTTAAAAACTCCAAAATTGTGTTTAATGTATGTACATGTACTTAGAATATATCAGGCTGTGTCAAAATATTTCTTTAATATGACTTTTAGCTCTCGATAATCTCCATATTAAATAGTATTTCACATTGATTGCATTTTTAACATCAAAAACAAACATTAAAACAAAATATTTTCAACTTCATATGTCATGGTCTTTATCAATTATTTGAATTTGAATTTTGGTGTTTAACACCACTTTCAGCAATATTTCAGCTATATCATGGCGACCAGTTTTAGTGGAGGAAGCCGGAGTACCCGGAGATAACCACCGACCCTGGGCAAGCAACTGGTAAACTTTATCACTTGTGGTTGTGAGTCGATTGTACCCTTTTTTGTAATTTACAAATCTGGGCATGAACCCACGCCGTATAGGCTTGTATGAGCTATAAGATCCAACGACCTAACTGATTGAGCCACACAAGCCCCTACAATGACCCAACTCATTGAGCCACCCGGGACCCTACAACGACCTAACTCATTGAGCCACCCGGGCACCTATCAATTATTTGAAGTGAGAGTTAATTGTTCATTTTCTTGACATTAGTGATACAAAAAGAACTGTTGACCAATACAAAAAGAATTGTTGACCAATACAAAAAGAACTGTTGACCAATACAAAAAGAACTGTTGGCCAATACAAAAAGCCTTAACCAAATGTGAAAATAATTTCAAATAAAGTGTTTTAACTGTATGCATTTACTATTTAAATGTTTTAGTTTTATAAAATGTTCCGTATATACTGTTGTTTGTACCTACGCCAGTAAGCACCAGTATTAAACCAGTTATACTTTCCAAATATCTACCGATTATATTTTATATGATAATGATTGAGGTGATAGTTAAATACTACTTTAGAATAAAAAGGTATGAACTAATTAATATGTTAAAAAATAAATATATTGTGCATGTATTTGATTTATACAGATGTATTTAAAATAAAGATACATTTACAAACATGTAATACTTAAGAAAATTTTTGAAGTAAAAATATCGTTCAATATCACTATCATTTGAAACATATCTCTGTCTCTGCTTAAAATGAACACATTTTCAACTTGTAATATTAAATTCTTCAAAGTTGTTCAACAACAAACAATTATTAAGCAATAATGTTACTTAAGGTGACACCATACACTTCAGGTAAAATTTGATCTGCTCGTTTAATTATCTTATATTTTTGGCAAATTGTTTGAATATATCCACTGTAATAAATACCAAAATTTTAACAAATTCCAACCAACAGACTCAAAACTATAAATTCACTAGCCACATAGCAGTTTTTCTCTCTGTGGTTTTGATCACTGAGATGCTTGAAATCTGCATACAAACATCATATGATCAAAACGTTCAACTGATTTTAAAGAGCTATCTCCCTGTAGTGTATGGTACCCCCTTAAGAGTTCTTTCTAATGAACAAGTCACTATTCAAATGCAGTCAAACCTGTCTTATATGACCTGCCACGGGAATATTAAAATATGATCACATAAGACAGGTGGTCACTTAATACAGGTTTAATTGATATGAAATGCACTGTGAAGGGCAATTAAAAGCAAGGTTGCTTTATTAATACAAGATATTGCTTAATAGAGGTGGTCACTAAAGCATGTCTGACTGTATTGGAATATAACCAAATAAAAAAAATGTTTTTAATATTTTAGTTTTAACATAAGGCAAAGTCAAATCTAAGTCAACTACATTATCATTCATAGAAATAATGTTCCTAAAAATGTGCTATTCAAATATTGGAATATAACCAAATAAAAAAATGTTTTTAATATTTCAGTTTCAATGTAATGCAAAGCCAAAATGGACTCAATTAACGTCATTCAATGATTTATTTGACTAACTGTCAGTGTTCATTTCATCAAATTATTACTAAGGAATATTTTAATATACATCGGTAGTTGAGATTATATAAAGTGAATTATTCAATGATGAAGTATGTTGAAATCTATTTTTTTGCCCTGCTTTGTAATGTTTGAATTGATTTGATATACTGTGAAATCACTTTTGTTCAAGGGGTACCAATTTTCGTGGGAAGGCTGATCCACGAAATTAAGAATCCAATGAACAATGAAACTTGGGAAGCAGTTTGACATCTGTCTAATGTATTGGAGCTTTCATGAAAATTTGCTACCCAATGGAATTTATTATGGTGAAAATAATAAACCATGAAAGTATTTTGGGTACAAAAACAAAATCCACGAAATTACAAATCTACGAACTTGTAATTTTTAACCAAACTACAAAAATTGATACCCACGGAGAAAAGCACTTTCACAGTAACTTGAAACTAAACGTTTCTGGGGTTTTGTTTATGTTGTCTGATAAAAATTACAGGATGAAACTAAATAAGAAGATGAATTAATGAATATTCATGAAAACAAATGTTTAAATTGATTATGATATTCACATTATATCCCAAAAAAAAATGAAATGTACATGAAATTAATTAGCTGCTACACTTTTGATTCCATCGTGAATGGAGACTTACCTTCATCTAACAGTACGGAACTAGCAAGTTCTAAATTCCAATTTAATGCGTTTAACAACTTTTCACACTTTTCTCTACTCGTAATTCCAAGACGGAAAAGTTGTTCTGTCTTTAAAAATCTTATTGCACAATCGGTATCCCAGGATGCATGGCACAAAGCGGCATGACATTCCTCATCCGTTACGCCCATCACGCTGTTCATTACAGAAAACACTTTCTCGCGTGGAGATGTTGACATTTGTTCAACATTCTGAACCTTTCTAGATTTTTGAACAGATTGAGTATATGATGATTTGGCCGAACATTTACTTGACCTATGATTATTATCCACGGCCTTCATTCCTGTTATCCCCATCCACGATAAATCATCGCTAGCAGATGACAATCTGCTACCAGGAAGATCCAAATTTGGAACGTTTTGATATTCACTTCCTATAGAACTTCGGTGATTATCGATTTGTGTTCCATCAACAGAAAATGGTTTTATTTCAGCAGTGTTCGGTTTTTTTGGCGCTAGCAGAAAATAATGAGTATGACTCAATTGTTTACCATCCTGAAGGATAGGATTTATACGATATTTATCTGGCTTTTTCCTAAAAGTTCCCCTACCCGAGTCTAAACTACTAGACAGGTAATCACGAGGGGGCAACGGTGGAGCATCGGGATCGGATGTAATTACTGGTATTGGAAGAGGCGCAGATGCCGCCATTCCTGTGTCAACGTTATCATCGTCAAAATCAGAATCAAATGAATCCCAGCTCACATTATCGTCCATGTCACTCTGGGGCATGTACACGTTTTTATTGCTGCTTGTTTGATATTTATCCTCTTCAACAGGAACCTCGTCGTAGAGAGGCGGTGGTCTACAGCTTGTTTGACTCACTATACCACTATCTTCATTTTCATCCGGCACTTGATCGTAAAGTGGAAAATTAGTCGATTTACATATATCTTCGTCTCTCAATGAATTTGACACGGCAAAACTACTTATGGCATCATTTAACCAATCAAATGCCTTTTCAGATTTTTTATGATCTGAAGCAGTTTGGGGATAATATCTTTTCTTTTTCTCTAATGATGACATACCATATGACTGGCATGGTTTAACTACACTGACAGATGAAGAATGTGGAATTTTAGCCTGGTCTGGATAATCGGGTACATTTTGATAAATACAAAGTTTCTCTGAAACACCTTCTTCAGGTGGCGGCAGTGAGTAATATGCATCGCCTTTTTCGGTTATATGTGCAGAAACAGAGAAATTCTGTGGTGGTATCGATTTAACGCCCCTTGGAGGAATCGGTGGTGTACTGGCAGACATTGATTTACCAGAAGAATCAGTCTTCAGCAATGCAGATTTTTTATTTTTATCGTCTTGTGAATGTGTACGGGAATAAACAATTGGCTGCCTTTGTTTTGATGGACTGTCTGCCTGTTGCTTAGCAGTTGAGTATGAGCCTCGATATGCAGAGTTAATATCAAACGGATCATTCTTATTATCCATTAGCGGTTTTTGGAGTTCTAAATTTCCATACTGTGATGGATTTGAACTCAATAAAGAATCAAATAAGCATAAAGTACTTGGTGCCGCACGTTTTAGATTTGAAGCATCAATTTCCTCAGTATCGTCACTTAAGTCTATCAACGGTTTATCATCCACTTGGCCTTTGACCGATTGAACATTTGAAGATTTAGGAATGCTTGTTGCCGTGACGATAGCAGTGGCTTTTTGAAGATGGACTTTGTGTTTGACTGGACTGTTATCTTTGTCATTTATTAACTTTGAATAGTTGAACAGTTTTGATGAATTAATGGTAAATGATTCTGAAAAAAATAAATTTAAATGAATGTATTAAAAAAACCAAAATAATTATAACTTTAATGTACTTTTGAGGTGAAGGTTGATGTGGCGATATCGGCCTTAATTGTCGACTGTGATGTGTACATTCCAAGCCAGGACATCGATTTTTAAAATCTTCTGTTTTTATCATCTGTTTGTATATACGTTTGACATATATTCAACCCAACACTGTTAAAGTTAGATATTTTAGCAGACATTTTTTTTTGGCATTTGTGTTCTTCTCGCAGCAGTCCCTTGGTTTTATCGCTCCCAAAACTTTAAATTATGTGGCCTTCCAATGATTCCATTTTGAGCGTACCTGATGAAGGTTATTCCAAAACGTGTCTTGAGCACTATATATATAATGTCTACGTTTTTATTAAACCCACACTGCTGGCACATTGAAGCACATATTCTCTTACTTTAATGGCGAAACATTACCCTCCTCGACAAAATTCATTATATCAAAATATAGCTTCATTAAGAGCAGACATTAGACAAGTGTTTAAGCACTTGGCAATGGTAAATTTGATTAAGTAAATATATACGGTACAGAATGATAATATTCTATGTTAAAATAATGGATGTTGTTATTCTTATTTACGATTTCATTATATTTGAATAAACTAATTTGTAGCAAATGCTTAAATTTGATTGGTTAGAATTTTTTATTCATCATGTCATAGATAAAAAATTTAACCGGAAGTCACATGTTGGGGTCTCAATTGGGAAAATATTTAATTTTAATTCTTTTTAAGCAATTATTATCTGTCAAAATATTTTTAGGACAAGAAAAAAAAAAATTAGGAATTAATTTATAAGGATTGATCACAATTTTTTGTTCGGTTCATTCGAAATAAACTCAAAAATGTGGTACACACACACCCTTGCGTAACCTGCTTTGCGGGTTACACTGTGTGCACCACATTTTTGAGTTTATTTCTTCATGAACTGAAAACAAATTGAGATCAATCCTTAAAGAGAACAACAAAACTATTTTTAAATCACAAATGGTATGATGAATGCATAACAATACAATTAGCAAGTTAGGATCGAAAATTGTAAAATTATAAATAATATGTCAGTGTAACAATAAAAATTAACAAATTAAGATAACATACTTTTGTTTCTGTCTGGAAGACTGGTGGGTTGTAGGTTTTCAGCTGGACCATGAAGATCAGGAGGTTCCATTGGGTTCCTCAAATAAACCCTAACAGAAAATATTTTGTAAGATAAATTTTGTTCAAATTTTGTTGAAGCATAAAGGTTGAGCGAGTGCTTGTTGCATAATGCCAAATGAGCAATTTTGCAGCTACATCGTGGCAAGAACAAGTTGTATTCAATGACATGATGATCATATGCACTTTGTACTAGACCTATACTATAGTGCTAATTGAAATGGCACTCCACTAGGACACATTATCCTCATTTTGAGTCAGGGCTGTTCCATTTAAGTCTACCTGGGCGAGGGGAGGGGGGGGAGAATGTCTTTTTTTTTTCTGTTAGTTATGGGGATGAAACCATATTTTTTATGTTGGGTGGGTTTTTTTCTATTGGGGGGGGGGGGGTCTGAAANGTCTGAAATAAGTGGTGTTTCCCCCTCCCAGGTATATTTAAATGGAACGAACGGCCCTCAACCAGTCTTTGCTCTTATTCTATAATATTGCATGATTAACAGAGAAGTAGTACATGAGTGATTGATTGTTGTTTTAAGCCAAGTGAGCACTTTTTCTACAATATCATGGCAAGAACAAGTTGTATATCAATCAGATAATGATGATGTTCACTTTGTAATAGACTAACACTCTTACCTAGTTGTATTTTTATAGTGCTAGCTTATTCAAACAAGATTCCATTGGTAGACATAAGGCTCCATTTGGACACATTATACTTATTCGAAGTCTTTGTTCTTACTCCCTAATGCTGTGTGCTTAGCAGCGATGAACAAAAACACATTTTATTATTTTTGGTTTGAACCCACGATCTACAACACTCAAGTGGAGCACGCGAACCATAACACCACCAATGCGGTTAACATGATTTTTAATTGTGGCCCATTTATCTGATGTTTACTTTAATGACTTACTCATCTATTACTGTAGGGCTTCCCCATGATTTTCCACCAGCATCACCATGTCCTGTGTGTATAAAACTATTCTTTAATGGCTTACTGATATCTGTCTCTGAAATCCAATAAAAACAAATTGATAAAATATTTGTAATTTTTATGACTGAAATAATGCTATTCCACCTAACTTAGTTAAGTTTCATATTTTCAACAATATTACAGTTATCAGAATATTATGGTCATCAGTTTTATTTATGGAACAAACTAAAAGAATACACAGAAAACCTGCTGCAAGTGTACAACAGTAGGAAGTGGGGTTCGTACGAATCTTCCTTGAAAACCAAGAAAGACGATTAAATATCTATGTTGAATAATGACAATCAAAATCAGGATTTTGGTTGAACTATGACAATTAAATATGGATATTGACCACTGGCCACAAAACCATCTCGCATCGCAAGTCTATCGAACTCCCTTTTAAAATTCTGGCTATGGGCCTGAAGTCACTGACAAACTTTAACTAAAAAAGATTTATTGAGTGTATCTCGCATGAGAGAGAATCAAACTCATGACTTTAGTAGTGATTGGCACTTATCGCATTGGCTGATTAAAGTCCAACAAACATACGATTGTGGCTAAATATATTAACCCAACATTTCACAAACATAATCTGAATGGGTTTTTTTTGGATTTTTTTTGTTTGTGGAATCTGTGTTGTTCTACTTTTTAGTTTTCTGTGTTGTGCATTTTGTGCGTTTTTGTTTAATTTTACTTTGTTCTAAGGGCCTGCATGGCTCAATGAGTTAGGTAGTTGGATCACCTAAACTCATACAAGCCTATCACCAATACGGTGTGGGTTTGTGCCCAGCTTTGTAAATTACAAAAAAGTGTGCACTCGACTCGAAGCCACAAGTGATCAAGTTTACCAGTTGCTTGCCCGTGGTTGGGGGTTCTCTCCGGGTACTCTGGCTTCTTCCACCACTAAAACTGATCCCCATGATAAAGCTGAAATATTACTGAAAGTGGTGTTAAAACACCAAAAATCAAACCAAATCTTTGTTCTGTGTCTTGCGTTCAATGCTGCCTGCGTCTCTTAATTTCTACTAATATATACAATAAATTTATATACTTAAAAATAGGATCAAATATTAACTCAGTCAAGAAAATAAAATATAACTTACGTGCTAACTTTCTCTGAGGATCAACACATTGTCTCGGGAACATTCCTATTTCTAATGATCTTTTATTTTGTCCTTTCCACCAATAACAATCTGGCCTGAAAGGTCAAGATAAATATAACTCAGGTCAGTGTTAAATAGATATAGTTCTATATATTATCCTGCATTATCTATGCTATATATTAACTTAATTTTAACTTTTTACTTCACAAAAAATAGAAAAGTTAAAATTGGGTTGTTTTGTGCTGTAGCTGTTAATTTGTCGTCACTTTCACCATTTTTCAGCTACAAGCTTTAGATTTATTGAGGGTAAAAGCATAGAGAGGTACATTGTATATCAAAATGAACGGTGGTAAAACTGCTGGATTTGTTACTGAGGGTAAAAGCATAGAGAAGTATATCAAAATGAACGGTGGTAAAACTGCTGGATTTGTTATTGAGGGTAAAAGCATAGAGAGGTATATCAAAATGAACGGTGGTAAAACTGCTGGATTTGGGTAGGTTTTGGGATACCTTAACACATGAGGCAGGCAACAGGGCTCCAACCCACGACAGTGGTGTTAGGCTAGTGGTCAAAGGCCAAAAACCTTGACCACTCTGTCATCCTGTGTAGGCCCGTTCTAAATCTTGTTAAAAATAACAAAGAGAGTCTTTATAAAAACATTGCTTGCATTTTACGATTTTATTTTCACATTAATTTCTACATGTAGAATTTCTTGTTTATTTAGAGACTAACCTGCCATCTATTATTGTGATGTAGTCCCCTTCTTCAACCTTCAGTTTTCCTTCTTCACTAAAAGATTGCACAACTTTAACATCTTGTGGTCGTACCTATAATTATATCAAAGTGTATAAGTATGTAAAATACATTGCATTTTTAAACATAAAGAAACTACTGTAAAATATAGTGAAATTTCACAAGTTTGATAAAGTTATTCAAGATTAATAATAAAAAAAAAAATTTTTAATTAGCTAGGGAAAAAATTAATCTTCCGAAAACAAGAATGTGTGATAATTGTGTCTTTTACAACTATCATTGTAATTATTGTCTGATAAACACTGATGGTGACCGACCATTTAATTCTTAGAAAAGGGACAGAAATAATTTTTGCACAATACACAAAAATTAGATAATTGTTTTGGGGACATGAAAAATCTGTAATTTTTCTTCAAAATTACCCAAATATCTGTTTGAAAACTGCAGATTATATATTTTGGGAGACTTTCAGGTCAAGATTTTTTATCTATCAATTTGGGGAAAAACTGTTAAAACTAAAATTTTCATACCTCATATAGAAAGTCTTTAAGAGCTAGGAATGTTGGTCTATCTTGTGGCTTGTGTTTGTGGTTTGTATATATACATGTGTTTGAATTGTAAAATTTTTATACCTCACAAAGAAAATCTTTAAGAGCTGGGAATGTTGGTCTATCTTGTGGCTTGTATGACCAGCATTGTAACATTAACTGGTAGATATCATTAGGACAATCTTCTGGTCGACTTAATCTCTTCCCTTCTACATCAATCATGTGCAAAATCTGTAAATTACAGAAAAAATATGGCTATTCATTTGATACAATACAATTTCAATAGCTGTTTTACTATATTTAGGAATGGCAGATCTGTAAAAGCAAACTGTAGATTAACAAAACATTTGTTATTCATTTAAAAAAAAATAGTTTCATCCTTTGGAGACCGTATTTCAGTATGACAAACATCTGTAGAAATTACAGAAAATGATAAAAAATTCATTTCAATCAATGCAATTTAAATAGCTTCTAACCATATTCCGGGATGACAGATTATGACCCACAGTAAACAATGTGTAGCCATGTGATAAAGTCTGTCAATGACTTGCGGCAGGTCGGTCGGGGGTTTTCTCATGGTACTCCGGTTTCCTCCACCAATAAAACTGACCACCAAGATATCACTAAATTATTGTTGAAAGTGGCGTTAAACACCATAACCATAACTCTAACCTAATATGTAACACATGTCATAAGAACATAATATACCGGTATCATAATTTTCTGAATTTTGTTGTTATTAGTTAAAAGTTCATATAACAAACACTAGTTTCCATCTTCCTAAAAAAAGGTATTTCCAATTAAATGGTTAAGGCATTTACAGCACCTTCCCTTAATTATCTTAAACACATCATATATTTTTTATGTGACTAATATAAAGCAGAGAATATGTCCATAGGACACAGATGCATTTGCTCGTAAAAGATAAAATTATATAGATGCAAATGACTTCAGAGAATCTTAAAGAATCACTGTGGAGGAGAACATAATACAGTTAAACCTTCCCATGCTGTCACCTCTATTAACCAGTCACCTGTATTAAAAGGTCATATTTTTCTTGCCCTGTCATAGAAAGTTTCATATTAATTATTTAACCCCTTTTAAGAGGCCACCTATCTTAAAAGACCACTTTAGTTCCTTGTTCCAAAGGTGTCCTCTTAATACAGGTTTAACTGAATATTGAAAGGAAAGTACAAAATACTATTAAATTTGATTTCCTGTTGTCAGGAAGGAATCATTTTTCTTGTATCTGTCATATCTGTAATTGCACAATCATCAAAGAGCAATATATACAAAAAATCACATTCATCAAAAACACTTATCTAAACATAAACATGATAAATGTGCAATAATAATTACTTATGTTATGTCATAAACAAATTATTAATATTTCAAAAATGTCTATCTTTATCTCTGATCAAAAATTCAAATTTTAACCAAAACTGATTGATTGATTGATTGATTGATTGGTGTTCAACACCAACATTAGCATTGACCAAAACTGATATTCTAACATCCATTAATTGAATCAAGGTCTTATTCTAGTTATTAAAATCAGGATTAAGTTTATGGTGTTTAACACCACTGTCAACAATATTTCAGTTAAAATCAGATAATTAATGTTTAATTTTACTGCATAAATAAAATTAAAACATGATTTTATCCAAAAAAAAATATTCCATTTTGTCTGTGAGTAACTAGTACTGTCAAACCTGTATTAAGAGGACACCTTGGGGACAAAGAACTAAAGTGGTCTTTTAAGACAGGTGACCTCTTAAAAGAGGTTCAATTAAAATGAACTTTTCTATGTCAGAACATGAAAAAGGTTATCTTTTAGTACAGGTGACATCCTGTAATGGTTTTTTAAGACAGGTGACCTCTTAAAAGAGGTTCAATTAAAATGAAATTTTCTATGACAGGACATGAAAAAGGTTATCTTTTATATAATACAGGTGACATACAGCATGGGTAGGTTTGACTTTACATGTATTCTGGTAATTCTTCCATCAAATATTATGAAAATCTGATAATAATTATCTACAGGTATTAAATTTATAAAAAGAAATTCTGAGACAAACAGAAGTGGCCTTTTGCCATATAATTTACCATTAGCTGTGTGAAAATAAAATTGGTAAAATTTGAAGAATCAGTAGAAAGAAGGAAAACTAAGTAATGATGGAAAGGGAAAAACCTTTTTTTTTTTGTGATGATCTAGATTCATGAAAACTTCAATGAAAGTCACAAAATTTGAATATTAGAATTATTTTACCATAATTAACAATACGTTAAAATTTAAATTAAAACAGATGAAGAAACTCAAGTTGTCATACGAAAAAGACTGAAAAATGAAAATGGAGGACTATGGACATATAGACAGCAGAAGAGTGTAACAGTACCAAAATAAAACTAGAGGCTTATCTGAACCTGTACTGACCACCTAGTTATACATGCACAGTTTATGTTCAATTAAGTATAGTTTTTAGGAAAAATTATCTATCTAATGCATTTTAACATATAACTCTATATTTACAATTATACTTTAATCAATTATAATAAGATTTTGAATAAAAATTGTGGCATTGTCCCTTTTTGGTAACCAGCCCCCCCCCCCCAAAACTCATATCTTGAAAAGGCACAACAAATATCTTGGAATACTTCAAGTTTTCTTGGAATTAAATGGAAGTTAATTATATGTAATCCAACCTTGCAATGTTTCAGATCAACTTTGAAATCTTCAGGACAATTGCCAGTTTTATCAAAATTTCTTCACAACATTCTTTAATAATGAAACTAGTTTTTACAAAGTTCATCAGAACAATTTGAGAAATAGATGTGCAAATGTCCTAGCTGAATCACTGCCTTGTACATTAATTTTATTTTGTATCTGAATGACTATATATAAAATCCCTACCTGTGAACCATTATATCCCATCCATGGTTCTGCTCCGTAGGTAAACATTTCCCACAAGGTAACACCAAACATCCAGGTATCACTAGCATGGGAAAATACACGAATCTTCAAGCTTTCAGGGGCACACCTGTTATTATATAAAAATAGCATTGAATTTTAAGGAGAGATGAAAATCAGAGATCAGATCAGACTGATTTGTTTTATGTAATACTACATTTTTTGTATATGTATGTCTACATATTTATATCTTTTGTAAGAAAATTAGTCTTCAATGATATGACACCTGAGTTTTCCGACATCCTGTGACATCCGACAAAAATTTATGGTCTTTTTTTTTCCAAAGGTTAACATACATGACATGTAGGCTTGATCGGTGGTGACAACTTATAATTTATCACAGTGGGTTCATTTTCTAGGACCAATAATCATCAAATAATTATTTTTCTAAATGTTTGTATCAAAGTATCTTTAATAATATTTTCCAAGCCCTTGATATTAAAACCTATTACTAGCATACTAGAACAAGCATATTTATTCACACTGAAATTTTATCAGCTGTGAATGAGATGAGAAATATTGCAACTCATGAGAATAAGTTAGACATTCTATATCTTTTAACTCTTTTAATATTTTTTTTTTTCAAGATTTGAGTGAGTGAACAATTGTTGTTAACACCAAATGAGTGATTTTCCCCACTATATCACGGCGAGAACAAATTAACATTTTGATGAGATGCTGATTAATTTCGCTTCGTAATATACCAACACGCTTTAAGTTGGATTTTTATAGTTCAATAGACTCAATGACGGAACAGCTTGCCTGTAGACATGTCGCTCCACTCTGACACATTATTCTGATTCTGAGCCAACCAGTCTTTGCTCTTACTTCTTAATGCTGCTTCCTTAGTGCAGATGCATCATAGTCAAATTTAATAGCCTTGACTCTACCGACGCTCACACCCACTCACGACAAGCACATTAACCATTATATCACCAGTGCGCTTTTCAGGATTTGAAAAACGTAATTTCCATTTTCTTGATATAATAAATACTTTCCACTGATAACAGGTACAGATTACATATACCTACCATGCAACGTACACGACATAGCGGAAATACTGCTAAAGTTGGCATTAAGCACCAATCAATCAATAAACCTACCATGCAAAAGGGACCTTCTTTTGTTCTGACATCACATAATGATCTTCCTGGTTAGGTAAAGCTCTCATCAGTCCAAAATCTCCGATTTTAACCTGGAAAATCAACAAGGAATTCTTATAATAATAAAAAAAAAGCAAAAGACACATATCAAAAGAATGCAAAAAATTGTAAGGTAAAGTCAAGAATGAAACATTAAAGTGGGTGATAGAGTTGAATTAATTTTGTCTCTGAAATTACATGAAGTCCATTCATATATATAAAATGTTGAAAGTGAAGGTTAAAATCTTCGTCCCATTTTATTTTTTTTGACATTTTTCCTTTGATTTCACCCAGTGATATTGTTAGAATCAACAAACTGACTCTCATACTTAGGAGATAACTGTATTGTATTTGAAAATTTCACAGCATCAATTGGAGATTTGATGGTCGCAAATTGAGTTTACTGGCGATGCACTAGCGTAATACTAATGTAATACTGAACATAAAAATATATTCTTGCATATCCATGGGTCTAAAAATCACACAAATTAAAATTCCGCGATATATTGTTGACCAATTTGGCAAATAAACAACGTGACGTCATATGAAGACTTCCAGTTTAAGACATTAAAAGAAGACGTTTTTTGAATTCATGTATGCTTCAAATTTGATTCATTTTAACTAAAATAAGTTTTCGAGGTAGGCATTTTAATTATTTTTGTGTATGAATTGTTGTAAATATGACATGTAGGATTTCACATTTTCAAAATGGCAGATCCTTTCAGTTGAAAAAAATATCTCATCCTATTTCAACTGTGGAATTGATACCGTGAACATTACAGCATTGTCCAATCACAAACCAGGAATATTAAACAACTATATTAGAATGAAAATTATTGGTCAGTATGACATCAAACCCATTAAACAATAACGTGAGGTTTGAAGGTCTCATTAGTATCACAGCTTGTCCTATTGTACTCACTGCAATACTAGCGATACTGTCCGTCTCGATCTTTATTAATCCCGTTATTCTATATATCTGATCCAGGTGAAGTTAGAAGTTTATATAAATACTTACTTTATCAGGTGGTGACAGTAAAACATTTCTACAAGCCAGATCTCTGTGAATGAATCGCTTTGATTCTAAGTAACTCATCCCTGTAGCTATCTGTATAGCAAAATCACAGAGTGTAGAAAGCAACAGCTTTTCTTCTTTGTGAAATTTATCTAGCATTGAACCTAAGGGAGCTAACTCAGTAACCTACAATGAAAAAAATACCAATAAGAATTAACCTTTAATCTATTTATTTCCTCTTGTTTATTGTTTTCTACACAATAATAAACAATACAGTACATTTTGGAGGTTTATCTTTAAAAGTTTATATCATACCCATTTTTGTTTTTTTTCATCTTGTTAGTGTGTGATTGTTGCTTAACGTCAAGAGATCAATTTTTCAGTTACATCATTGCAAGAATAAGTTACATTCAATGATATGATCATGAGGATGCTTAAGAAATAAATCATGGAAGCCAGAATGTGTTGGGAGTTTTAACATGGCTTGGCAGATATTATTAGTTATCTTGGTGTAATCAGGGGTGTACGGAATTTTACACCGGTGTTGAAAATTCATACACCCTGATAACGAATTTATTTCTTATGAAGCTTTCCTTTACTTCTTTTGATTACACCAAGATAACGAATTAGATTTTTTTTTTTTTTTTAAAGTACGGGAAAAAAAGTACGCGAAAATGTATTGTATTATAACGTCATATCTTCGGAAACAAGTAACGTTGTATTTAAAAGTTGTATATGAATCATTTCGGTTTGGGTGCTTTTGAAAATAAGTTGAAGTACTTAGACAGAGTTCGCGAATATCGTCGGTCCTGTCGGTCCCGACCGCTAAAATTTCTAAAGGTCCAGTATTTCAGCGTCTTGAGCCGGTCCGATTGTCCGACTGTTCGTCTCGCGAAAAAGTCTGTTGTGGTGCGTTGGGAAATAGTTGGTAATTGGTTAGATCATAATTGAACTGGTTCCCGATCTTTCGCTGCCATGTTTTTTTTATCACCGTATCTTCCTAGCAGATACCAGTTCAATTAATGGCCGATTCGATTCTCGACTGGTGCAATGCCAGGGAAACGGCCACACGCTCCCGATTTAAATGGAGAGGACACAAAAAGAAAGAATGATAGGCAATTATATGAAAAAGAAAAGCGCCCGGAACGGAAATTTCAAAACAAATGGCAAGAAAACAGGGAATTGTCCAGAACCAGAATGACAGTGATGAGGAAGATGATATTGAATTTGGATTTAAACAGACAGAGACAGAAAACTGTTTCTATATAACAAAATATGCTGCAGAAGAATAAAATATTAAACAAATGAAATATGTCTTTAACTTTTTATTTTCAGGTTTAGCTGGTTGCTGTTGATGTTCCAATTTCACCCTAATAATGAATATGGCCTAATCATCTTTGTTGTTAAAAGTTTCACAAATTGTAGGACCACCAACTTTTTAGTGGGACTGGCAGAAATTTGCAATCTGTCAGTCCTATGTCTGACAGAAAATTTGAGGTATTCGCAAACTCTGCTTAGAGAAAACGAAAAAAAGCGATTGAAAGAAGAAGAAGTATTTAGACAAAGAAGAAGAAGAAGAAGTATTTTCTAAAATTTCTGCTTCTTTATGTGAAGCAAATCTTTTCGCCATTTTCCCTTTGCGTGGTTAGCAGACGTAAATAAATAAAGTTACTTCCCTCTGGTTAGCAGACGTAAATAAATAAAGTTATTTCCCTTTTACTGTCTACTCAAAAAAACAACAACAAAAAAAACCAGTGCATTGGGAACTAGAGGCTCACATGAGCCTGTATCGCTCACCTGACATAAACTAAGTCCTCTTAAGAATGTCTGCGTGCCGAATACATCTAAGTTCCTATTCAAATCCCATAGGGTTCTATGTTAAAAATATGTCTGCTCATGGCAGCCATCTTGGATGGAGGTAGTAGTCGCCGGACACAATTTTAAAAGTATACTACCCAAGGACCATCCATGCCATATTTGCTTTAAATTGGCTGACTGGTTTCAGAGGGAAGACTTTTAAACAATTTTCCCATAGGGTCCTATGTTAAAACTATGTCCGCTGACTNTTTTAA
>MJUT01063358.1:1754960-1773090 GCA_002080005.1 Gigantidas platifrons
AAAAAAAAAAAAAAACTTGAGAAGAAAAATAAAAGTTGACTTACTGTGGTTTATCAACATTGATCATGGTATAGTATGTGTCCTGTCATAATAATAATAATATATCCTTTCACTAAATACATGTACTACATACATATGTACAATATATATCTAAAGATTTGATCTTTACATACTGTATTATAATCCTACTTAAACTGTACCCCAGATAAACACTAGATTTTATCTGGGACTATATATATATTACACCCACTTTCTTCCAGATGTAAACTTTCAAAAAAACCTATCCTTCGAATTCGTTTAGGAACAACAGACCCCTTATTAAATGTTATTTGAGAATCAAAAAGTCAGCGAAGGTGGGCACTACCTGTGTACGAAATGGTATACTATAAATCAGCTATTTTATTTTCATGAATATTGAATATTTTCTTAATGGATTTCATTAAAATAAAATCTGAACAAATGTTTTCCATAACTTTTTTCTTATCATTTTGTAGAAGCGGTACATGTACATGTATTGCAGGCGGGGCCCAATCTATAGACTCAATAAAAAAAAATTATCAATAAATCTTATCCTTATCCTTCCCATATAGACCCTTAAGGTAAAAAATAACTTTTAAACATTTTGTATTTATTATACAACCATTTAACCAACTGAAATAATTTTCTAACTTAAACGATCGGAGATAATTATCCCAATTATATATTTATTAGATAATATAATTAGTGACAATTTAAACATAGGTTCTCTTTGAGCAGGTTTTTGAAGAAGAAAAAAAGGCTGTAGAAAGTTAAATTTTGTTTTCCTTTGAAAATGACAGATATGTAAATGTATGTAAAATCAAGCGATCAGGTATAATAATAATAAAACTGAAGATAGATATCTAGTTGGATGGGGGGGAGGGGGGGGGATAATTTTATGGTGATTAACGCTAAATCAACAATACACAATATTTCAGCTATATTGTGCTGGTCAGTTTTATTGGTGGAGGAAACGGGATACATGTACCTGCCACAAGTCACTGACATTGAAACTTAATCACATAATGTTGTATAGAGTACACCTCGACTGAGCAGGATTCGAACTCACAACTTTAGTGGAGAATCCTGCTCATCGTGAGGTGTACTCGATACAACATTATCTGATAAAAGTTTGTCAGTGACTTGCAAAAGGGTGGTGGTTTTCTACGGGTACTCTGGTTTCCTCCACCAATAAAACTGACCGCCACAATTTACTGAAATATTGTTAAAAATAGCGTTAAACACCATAAACCAAACCATCAATTTTGTTAAATTTCTTGCTATCTACAATAACATGTAGATCTCCGTAAAATGACATTAAAATTCTTAATTTCGTAATATAATTTATTTCTTTTGATCATGATATTCCATGAAGATAAACTGTATAATGTGTACAATACATGATCTCAGGGTTATGAGTGCAGGTTTTACAGAGGGAGTGCAACCTAACCATTTTGTGATCACTCAATATAATAATTAGAAAACCACATTCAGGTTCAGTGATTAATTAAAACTGCCATGATGATGTGGGTTCGGCATCCTCTTTTACATAATGACCAAAAAAAGTCTGAATGAATGCAGGTGTAACAATTCAATTAATTCATGAAAATTAAGGATTGAAAGAAAATTGAAAAAAAAAATGTTTGCCTGTCCTAATATTAGTTGAAATCAATTTGCTGTGGTTAATTTGATAAACTGTCATTATAAGAAATTCAATAGAACTTGATGACATATATTTAAAACCCACAAATGCAGGGGGTACACACAATGTCACAATGATACAAAAATCTCTGTCAGGTGAGACAGAATTTCTTTTTAAAAATGATAATTGACTTGCAAATTTTGACAATTTTCATTGTTAATCCAAAATATTGTGTTAAAACGGTTGCATAATTACAAAAGATTGAACTCCCCTCAATTATCAGTGATTAAAATCCATATTCCACCTGTTGAATGTTTAATACTTTAGATCTTTCACAGAAGATGTATAATACTGAAATAACACACCATGATTTTTCAAAATATTTAATGTAATTTAATGTAATAATATTAAGAAATGGATGTAATTGTAAACCAGACAGACATACAAAAAAAATATACGTACAAGTATCACATTTTGGAGATCCAATTATCAAGAGGGGATGATTGGGATCAAATTAACTGGTTCAACCCCACCACAGCTCTGTGCCTGTCCCAAGCCAGGATTTGGATTTCCAAAGCCATATGTGGAGCTCCAATTATCAACTGGAAAAGATTGGGATCCAATTAACCGGTTCAACCCCACCACAGCTTTGTGCCTGTCTCAAGCCAGGTCCTGTATTTCCAAAGCCATATATGTCGTGGTCTTTTTATGTTTGAAGTGAGAGGTGATGGTTCACTATGTTGATATTGATGAAATTGTTGATGATCACTGTTTAAACTTTCTTTTCATAACAATTTGTAAGGAACAACTCAGATTGGAATAATCGGAAACAGAACACAATCATCCAAAGGTAATATATCTAGATGTCGCCATGTTATACTTGATTCATACATTCAATAAAAACAGACAAGATCCACTCCCTTGGTTGTGAAGGTCATTGCTAAGTTTGGCATCGATCTCCTTTGATTCAGTTGGACTTCAGTGAGAAAAATGCTCATGCTGAAATTTCACATAGTGAGCCATGTGACTTGCATTGGACATCTAAATAACTTTATTATAGAATTGTACTTTAGTTGGACAATACTATATATTGAGCCAAGAGTTCATACTAAAATTTTACCTGGTAACTTGCAATCTTCTGATTGGTACATATACAAAAAAATGTATATAGAATTGTGTAGGCTGTAGCTAGTCAAGTTGTATATTTGGCCAGTGTCATACTGAAACGCAATAGCTACCTTATAAAATGAAGCATTGAGAACTGAACTTTGGGTCAAAAGTTCAGGCCCCGATGCCATACAACTTTTTCTTTGCTGAGCAAACTTTTTTTGCTCAAATCTGCATTCTCAGCCAATCAAATTTGAGTATTTCCATATTTGAGAATATTCTCAGACTTAAGTAAATTCTCAAGTTTTATGGTGCCGGGGCCAGACCTGGTAATTTGAAGGTCATTAATCAGCTTTGATGAATTGAACTTTGGGTCAAGATTGAAATTTTACCTGGTAACTTGAAGGTCATCTCTGAGTTTGGTGTAGAACTGGTTGAGTTGGACTTTTGTCAGGAGTTCATACAGCCATTCTTGACCTTCCTCTTCAGTCATTGTGTCATCTTTCGCAGGTTTCTCACTATGAAATACATTTACAAATCATATTACTTGGTCATGTGACATTGGTGAAATTCTATTAAGATTAATAAATGTGATACAAGTAACATCATTTGTAACAACCAGTGAAGAGGAAAGAAAATATGTTGTTGTGTTGTCTCAAGTGTGACACATGTAGATCACGGGTTTGAGACCCTGTCGGGTCAAAGGAAAGACTATACTCCGATAAGCATGCAGCAATCAGGAGCAAGACCAAACACAAGTTGGCTTGGATTCAATATAATGTGTTAGAGTGGAGTGGAATGAACTATAAACTCAGAATGAATAAACAAAACCCCAGAAAAACCCATTTTTGCTCCCTGTGGCCTCTTGTTTGGAAACAGCTACGGCTACAATACCCCAAATAAATTTCAACCTGTATTATGTGCCAAAGATCTTTGTGTTCAGAAGTATCAGTCAACTAGAATGAAAGTTATAGTACCAAAACCATTATGTCTATAGACGAACGATGATGACGATGACAGACCCCATAACATAATATGACCGCAAATTTTTTACAGGTTGGTTCACATAAAAATCGAACTAAGTATATTGGTCTAGTGCCATGCAGACATCATCATCTCGTATAAAGTCCCGTGTTCTTGCCATGATCTGGCTGAAATATTATTCTCTTGGTGTTAAATAACAATCACTCACTCTTAGACTACTCTCAACTACCAGGCTTCTTTCGATACTAATTAAACCTTGAAAACCATATAACAACAGGGATACGGATTAATATAAGTATAACCACTTGTTTCCGAATCCTATTGATTAATTTAAATGTCTGTACAATTTATATGTGCATTATCATAATGTGTAATATTGAATTAATTAATAAAATATGTTTATACTAACTACCAAGCCATGGTTGGTTTGGTTTATGATGTTTGACACCACTTTCAACAATCTTTCAGTTACAATGTATATCGTGGTAGTCAGTGTTATTGGTGAAGGAAACAGAGTACCCGGAGAACACTGCCAAACTGTCGCAAGTCACTGACAAATTTTATCACAAAATGTTGTATCGAGTGCACCTCGCCCGAGCAAGATTCGAACTCACAACTTCAGTGGTGATAATCACTGATTGCATAGGTAATTGTAAATCCAACTACCATAGTGTCACAAATAAACATTTTAAGCATTAACGGTTTCTAAGCAGCACATATTCAAACTCTGAGTTCATTAACCTTTCAACAAAGATGATAAATTACATCAACATCTATAGCATGTTCATTTCAGTTTTATTCAGGACATCAATCATTTGTTTTTTACATTTCTAATATCATTTTGTCAAGGGGGCTTACAACATGTACTAAATCTAAAACATATTAATCTGCCAGAAAAATCATTAAGATTTCTTTTTTTCTTGGCAAACTTTCTCATGTTTCGAAGCACCTTTTAAAAATTACGATAATATTCATGGAGGCCTTGACATAAAACAAAGAAAAATTACATAATACCTATAATATACATATGATCCGTTGGTGGGTGGGTGATTAAAAAGAATACCTATTAATTACTTATTCCACCTGCAATCTGCTTAACACCTGGATTTTAATACATATTAATTAACTATAACATTGTATAAGTTGGTGTGTACTTTTCCAATTTTTTTGCCAATAATTTAATCAAAGTTTGGCAGAAAACTATATAATTCAAAGTCCAATAGAATATTTATTATTATTGCATAAACCTAGTTATAGAAAGATATACAATACATTTCCATGTATATATATATATAATAGTAAGCATTTCTGTTTATACTCATTTTTATTTCCTCATCCTATTTCTTAATATAAGTTTGGTTTTATACAAAATGATCATCGATCATTAATTAAGGGTTAGGATTATGGTGATAAATGTGTAACACCACTTTCAACAATATTTCAGTTATATCGCGGGGGTCAGTTTTATTGGTGGAGGAAAACTGAGTACCCAGAGAAAACCATGTGCACTGACCTGTCGCAAGTCACTGACAAACTTTATCACATAATGTAACATTTTATTAAATGATAAGGAAATTTGCTTTTTTCTGATTGGCCTAAACAGCATTTTCTCAACTCTACCTCAGAGTGAGTACACCTCGCGTGAGGTATATTCGGGCCTGCGCACCGACCAACCAAAGCCAAGATGTGTTGACCAATCAAATTGTGTCTTACTCATTCATAAAATTTCAAAATTTTCAAAACATTTCAAAATAAAATTTTTTTTAAAGTTCAAAATTTTCAAAAATTCAAAAAAATTCAAAATTTTCATAACATTTAAAAATTTTCAATAAATTTCTAATTGATAAAATTTTCAAAAAGTTTCAAAAATTTCAGAGTTTTCATAAAATTCCAAAATTTTGATATTTAAATAATAATATTGAAAAATATTAAAACAATTATTAAGTTTGAAAATTCCTCATTATTTAATAATGCAGTTATTGACTTTTAATTTCAGTCTATTCATGACTATACGGACCTGGACTGGGTTGCACAAACTTCAATTAAATTTAAGTGTCAATTAAAACTTAATTGACACTTAAATTTACTTGAATTGTGCATAAAATTAATTTACACTTAAGTTTTAATTGACACTTAAATTTAATTGAGGTTTGTGCAGCCCAGTCCTGGTCAATGATTGATCAGGTCTGTATAGTCATGAGTAGACCTCATTAAAAGTCAATAATTGTATAAAGTACACCTCACCATGAGCGGATTCTAACTCATAACATTAGTGATGATAGGATCTGCTTGCACAGGTTGATCCAACTACCACACGATCACGACCACGACAGCCTCTCGATAACTAAATAATATTGAATTGGAAATAATATAATAAAAGTCAAATAAATATTAACATCATCTCTTGATGAAAAATTTGATCTATTTGAATTTGGAAGGAGATGTATTTTAGATACAGACAAACTTCAAAGGACTGATCAAAATACCGTGTTTGACTTTGTATATTACCAGTGCAGTCTTTTTATTATACTATGATCAGATTCATTGATTGTTTGTTGTTTAATGCAATCTATATAAATATTTCAATCTTCACGTAACAGTCAAACTTCAATTACTTGTCTTATGTGACCTTTCACGAGAACAGTGAAATATGGTCACATAAGACAGGTGGTCACTTAATACAGGTTTAATTGATATGAAATGCACTGTGAAGGGAAAGAACTTAATACATGCTATTGCTTAATAGAGGTGGTCACTAAAGCAGGTTTGACTGTATATTTGTAATAATTCTAAACTAAATCAATCCACAGTCCATCAACATTAAGTATATATTCATAATATATGCTATAAATATACAAATACATTGTACATCTATATACCAGTATATACAAATGTACATGTATGTCAAAGGTGTGTGAGGAAGTAAATGTCATCAGAAACCTGAATCTTCTATTTCAATATAGGGCATTGGTAAGGCCAACAAAATCCTGTGTTTCTGCATAATTTTAATTTCCAGTGCTTTACTCTTAAAGATTTCATTGCCATTATTGGACAAGCACTGTTAAAAATCAGAGACTTGTCCTGTATAAGTAAAGTTTGAAGATATCAAAAGCCAGAGAAGACAGCTTTACAAGTATTTACAAAATTTGGGCAGGGTAACTTCAGAGGGGCTGCAGAACAATATTTCGATTAATCGCCATTAACCTCTCCCAGAAGTCTCCCCATTTCTCTATGTTGTCTTCCACTTCTCCCTGTGAGCTGAAGGAGAAAGAGGTCACTTCTCCCTCTATTTTGAAAGTGGTGAGAGCCCAGAAGGGGTAAACAGAAGCCATCAAATAAAAAAAACACAGACAATATGTGCCTGCCTGTAAATGTATTTTTATTAAAGGCTATTTATTAGTGGATACACTGGTACTTTTTTTCTTGGCCTATTAGATTCGGAAATAAAATCTTGTATTACAGTACATGAATACAATGTAATATAACTTCTATATATTTATTTACATGACATATAAAAGTTATTGACATGGTCCTACTATTACATGTGTATGTATACTGTATATATCTGGAGACAACAAATGTTTACACCAGATTACTAGTATATAATCCAGACACTTTATCACATGTATAACCCATTACATGACCACTGACACTTAGTACACTATTACATAAATAATAAAAAAGTAAACAACTTACCTTTTAGACATAATGTTAATAATTTGTTGTTTACAGCCAAAAAAATATAAAAATTATGTATTACACCTTACAATAACTCAAGTCATATCAAACCAGTATTGTACTCAGGGCAAATATGATAGAAAAATGGATGTAAAAACATTATGAAGACAAGTCTTATGATGTACACAATTACAGGAAATAATATATATATGGTCATTTCCTTTTTATAAAGCATATGTATATATATATATATATATATATATATATATATATATATATATATATATATATACATAGTGTATATGTCTACCAACTCGATCCAGGACGGATGTGATATTCTTTAAATAAACACAATCTCGTAACTTCAAACATCATGGTAAAATACAATATATGTTATAAAAAAATGTATGCTTTGTAAAAAAAATCTTAAAATTTCTTCATTATGAAAAGTACATTGTAGATGCAGATGTTTTATGCAGCACATATATTTAGATTCTCCTTCAGTTGCCCGTGGGTTACAATATTTCTCCACTCTCGAGAGTGGATAAATATCGTAACCCACATAAGCAACTGAAGTAGAATTTGTTTCTCCCATTATTTAACACGAACTTTATTTCAAAATTTGAAATTAATGCGGGGAAAGGCAAGAGACATTTTAATCCTCTAGAGGATTACAGATTTTTCCACCACTGATTCAGCGGGGTTAAAACGCCGTAATAATGGGAGAAATATATTTTAAACCTTTAAATTTCCACATCCACCATAATGTACAGTTATCTCCCTCTTATAAAACCACCCTTCTGCAATGAAAAGGTTGTTTAAATATATATACATTTCATAATGTATATTTTATTAATTAAGTCTAGATCTATTTGACAGAAAATATGCTGAATCATGTACATCTGTGTACAGAAAAGAAATGTAATCAAATCAACTCTTTTGTGATTTGTAAGTTAAACATATACATTTAAACAGTCTCACGTACCTACATTGTACATCATTGTAAAATAATACTGTACAAGAAAAATACATTATAAAATGTATGATAGGTGTAAGACAAAAACAAAACATAAACCACTCCATGATATAGATGAAATACTCCAAAAGTTTGCTTTAAACACCAATCAATCATTCAAAAGTAAAAAACAAAAAAGGTACATTAAGCATTTACTTAAGTGTATTTTTCTGTTGCACTTTTTGTTTTGTTTTTATATTATCTCTGTGGCTAAATGTGTTGTAAAACTTTTAAACATTAATAAATATTTATATATACATGTACATGTTAATAATATAACAAGAAATCATGATCATTAAGACAGAAATAGCTTGAACTGGATGGAAAATAATATTCCATAAAAAAAATTAATATTTAACACAAATGTACATGTGTTTCAATAACATGTTATGTCACATTGAAATTCAAATTTGTTTTTTTTTTTGTAAGAAACTTCCTATACCTAATTATTGTAACCATAATCTTTTACACAAATTTTAATTAAAGTAAATAATATTTTCCAAATATCTGGTCATGTACATTGTATTATTGCAACAGCTAATTAACTTGACTACTAGTTAACATCAAATTCCAATTGGTTTAGGGGTATTTTAACCACTTTCAACAATATTTCAGTTATATCGTGGTGGTCAGTTATATGTCACTCAAAAACTTTATCACATAATGTTGTATCAAGTACACCTTGCCATGAATAGGGTTCGAACTCACAGCTTTAGTGGTGATAGGTACTGATTGCACAGTTAGTTGTAAATCCAACTATCATACGAGGACGACCACGAAAGCCCCTTGAACTGGATGGAAAATATCGGTAATATTCATAGAAAAAATATAATATTTAACACAAACATGTTATGTCACATTGAAATTTAAATTTGCTTTGTTAGTAAGAAACTTCCTATCCCTAATATATTATAACCATAATAATCTTTTACACAAATCTTAATACATAGATATACATCTACATATACTACATTAGACAAATAATATTTTTTCAGAATATCATGATCAGCTGGTCATGTATTATTGCAACCACTAAATCAGCTTGAACTAGGTATACTAGTTAAGTGGTTAACATCTATATTCCATTTCATTCTGAATTATTAACACATTATATAATTAAACAATGGCTGCTGGACGATAATAAACAACCACATTCTACGATCTAAATTACAGATAAAACTATTTTTTCCTGGACTTACAAAATTGATATTGTAATATTTTTTCAATCCTACATGTATTTCTTTCAATTTAAAAAATAAACCATGGTTTTCTCCAGTTTCCTCCACCAATAAAACTGACCGCCACGATATAACTGAATTTGAAATATTGTTGAAAGTGGTGCTAAACACCATAACCCTGCATATAACCAAACCGAAAAATAAACAGCTTGATTCTTTTATTTTTGCATCTATTAAATTCAGAATTGATCTAAATGAGATATTCTAAAGACTCTATGATAAAAACTAAAGCGGGGGAATTTAAACTAAATTAGAAATAAATTTATCAAAAGAGTAGTTTACAACTGTCAAGAAAGCCAAACAAGAAATTAAGTTCTATATCTCTACAGATAAAAATCAACATTAAAATTCTTGTAGAATTTATGTAATAACAGAATGATTTATATTTGCACTGTAACAATCAGTCTATTTGCACTGTAGGGGAAAACTCGGTCCTAGCTGCTTTTTCTATAGTTAGTAAACTTTAATTTGCACTTCCTGTTTTTCTGTGATGCAGCCATGTACATAGAAAACTCTTCAAAAGTGAAATTTTAACAAAGAAATTATAAAAGTACAGTAAAACCTGCTTTAATGACCACCTCTATTAAGCAATAACATGTATTATGTGATCATAATTTTTATTTCCCTTCACATGTACAGTGCATATCATATCAATAAAAACTGTATTAAGGGTCCCTTATATGACCATATTTCACTGTTCCCTTGGAAGGTCACATAAGACAAGTTTAACTGTAGGTAGTATATGTCTTGTGACAGAGCTGGCACTTTTTATCTCAGTTGTAATTTTGGTCAGCTTTTGGGTTGTCATCTTACAGTAAAAATAAAATCTCATTAAATTGTGTTGATATAAAATTAAAAAGACTTACATTTGTATAATTACATCCTACAATTTGTAAGTCATCTTACCTCATGTCAAGACAGTTTACTTTAATTTCCTCCCAATTGAAAATTACAAGCATAAATACCGGTACTTCAATTTTTAAGTGTGCAATACATTTTCATGTACAAATTAATTGCAATTTTTTTCAATAAAATTGTGATAACAAATATTAATTCTTTATCATGGGTCACAGTTTTTATCAAAAGGTTAATAACATATAATTATTGTGAACTTAAATGACATATATGTACCTGTATACAGATATCTACTATAAGATACAACTGTTTATTAATAGGGATGGTTCTGATCAGAAAATAAAATAACTGAAAATCAACAAAAGTAGTAGAAGCCATCTACATCCCCTTTCAAAATGTCTTTTTTTAATTGTTTTGACCGTGTCCTGCAAATTTCGGAATATCTTTGTCATAGGAAAATAGCTGAAATCAGTTAAATAACTGAAGAAAAAAAAACATTCCTGAATCAATCATTATGTTTCTTATAGTTGGGTTGTCCTTTGGTAAACATTGCCCCCAAAAGTCTAGAAAAACTTGGTCACGAAAGATAGGCAAACAGAGACTAATGAAATATATAGCTATTAAAAGAAAACAATTAGGTCAACTGTTTTCCTTATCATTGACCTTAGTCCTTCTCTCTGATTCAGGTATTGTTTAAAGTGGCATAACTCCAGTGGCTTGACATCCCAAAATCGAAGCCATACTTTTTAAATCTTCAAAACAGTAACTTACAACAAAATATATCGCAATTTCAATCTTTCAAAATTATTCTTTGACTCAGCTAAACTGTGTTTGAAAACTCCTACTACTGGCTATAACATGGAGATACAATGTAACTCATTATGGGGTGATTACACCATAGAATGCTACAAACAAAAGGTCATAAAAGGGAGATCACTCATTAAGGGGTGAATTACAAAGTACACCTCCTCAGAATCCTACAAATTACTGGCTATAAAAGGGAGATAACTCATTATGGGGTGATTAAACCTTAAAATCCTACAAAACAAAAGGCTATAAAAGGGAGCTAACTCATAAATGGATGGTCTTGCATTATGAAACACCATAAATATTTGATGTCATGTTGACTCCTTTATAATGTACCAGACGAATATTATTTTTTTCTTCGCAGTATTTACAATTCGACTAGTACTGGTATCTACAGTGCAGATAATTATAAATACAAAAAGTAAGTCGCAGTAAAAAAATCATTCATTCACCGATATTCTTATGAAACAAATGGATGTTTATGAAAAAGCATCTAGACTAGTTAGTAGATAAGGAGATGAAATGCAACAAATTGATTCCAGATTTCAACCGATATTTCTCTGGAACTTTGATCTGACACTACAGATTGTCAAATTTGAAATTTACACACAAAAACTACTTTCCAATTTCAATTTGCATCAAATTTATACAAAAAAAATGTTTTATCAGAGATAGCAGAAAATGAGCCTTAGTGATTGGAATTTTCAACGATAACTTTCTATCTTAAAAGCATTCTATCGATAAATCTTAATGTTTATTTTTCTATAAGTTGTTAACTTGCTGCACAGATAAATGGACTGATATCTAAAGTAAAGTTCTAACTAATCATATACATGTAGGTCCAAAATCTTTTAATTATACACTGTCAAGATCTACATTTGTAGATATACAAATGTACCTTGAGAAAATTAAAAATGTTGTAATTTCTTCAAAAATAAACAAAGTACAAATGTAATAATAATAATTATTTATTTTGGGGGCAAGGTACCCCTCCCCCCTTTCTTTTAGGTAAAAAGATCTAAAATTAGCATGGACAGTCTCAAAACTTTGAAAATAAAAGAAAGATTTAAATGGATACCCCCTGATTTGAATGTAATAAAACCGTAGATTTATCAAATTTAGTGCGCACAGTGTGCATGGTGCGTTTCTAGAATAATTAACCTTCATCTGGTAAATTCAAAGTCAAAAGAATGGTTTGGTTTACGTTTGGTTTGGTTTTGATTTATGGTGTTTAACGCCAATTTCAACAATATTTCAGTTATATCGTGGCAGTCAGTTTTATTTTTATCACATAAAGTTATACACCTCCCCATGAGCAGGATTCAAACTCACATGTTAATAGTGATAGGTATTGATTGCACAGGTAGTTGTGAATCCAAACTATCATATGATCACAACCAGGATGTTCCCTGGCTTCAAAGGCAATGCCTGAGGTGTGAGATACTATGAGAAGTCCATTTTGAGCAAAACATATACACGATAGTATGTTTATTGTGGATTTGATCAGTATATACATGTATGTTATATTCAGACTTTGTGTCTTAATAGGATATTCCGCAGTTGTTAAAAGTTGCACCACAACCTTGTGGAATACATGTACATTGTATCTTAGCTATAACTGCAGGGTTTCAGTTTGGAGCATTTTCTAGGCCATTGGCCTAAAGATTTTGAAAATGACCTAAACTTTGAAGACTTTTCATTTTTTAGGACAAATATTTAGTTAAGTAAATAGGGAATGACTGATAGGAAATACCACTTTAAGGACAATTGTCCATAACATTATTAGGTCTAACTAAAACCCTGAACTGATATACATGTACATTTTTTTTGTACATCGTAATATTTATCATATACTTTACAAGCCTTGTAATTATCTTGAATGAAAAGAACAAAACTGACACGGTCAAAGTACACATATAATTGGGTCATTTGCATAAACAATGGAGATTAAACAATCCGCTAAAAATACATCTACTCACATGAAAGGATCCATTTAACAGTCCCTTGGTTATACATTTGTATTGCTTTAGGAAAAGCACATTTTATCATCAAACAAGAAATTCAAAATAGTGGGAGGAAAAAGTATTTGTACCAATCTAAACCAAATTATAATGACATGTACTTTGTATGTATGAAATTTACAGAGGTAATTATTTTGAGGTTTTACCATTGAGGATTCCCTCCTAATCACTCACCACAAAAAATATTGATGATGCATGGTTAATCAATAGAATTTAAAACACACAGGAAACAAGGTTTTATCTGATGTTCATCTTGATTAATATGTTCTTTTTAGATTTCATGTTGAAAAACATACAATACACTATTTGTATAGATATTCAGTTATACATGACATACAGTACATGTATTGTCTAAGAGTACAATATATATATTTTTGGGAAAAAAACCCAGACACCTTAGTCAGGTGGTGGTGTAGGGGTTATGTAAAATCCTGACTATTGAAAAAATTAATAAAAAAAAAAAAAAAGAGTACAGTTGTCTCCCCCTGCCCTCTTACATGAAGACCATCCCTGCTGCAATGATAATGTGGTCTTGTACATGTAAGAGGGGTGATTTCTCTTGAGGGGGGACGATTTAGTAGAATTTTACTATCTTAGTGCATCTGAAATATGATCTTAAAAGAAAGGTGTCCTCTCTTGTGGGGATGATTTACTAGTAATGTAAAGTATTTTACTATCTCAGTGTATCTGAAATCTGGCCTCATAAGAAAAGTGAACTTTGATAAAAGTGGCCTAATAATTATAAGATCAAGGCTACTGTATAAAATAACAACTTCTTTTTAACATTTTGTATAACCTGACATTCAATGTATTTGCAGAAATTAGTCCATAAAATAAAATAAAAACATTAAAAAAACACTTGTGTACTCATGTGAAGCCAGAAGCCATAAGGCCAAGAAAAAAAATACCTGTGTTTTAGCTAACATGCTCCAAAATATTAGGGTCGGTAGGTAGGAAATTCTTTTAATTTTTCTTAGATGATTTTAGCTAGTTTCTACAGGGGACATATTCTGAGTTCTGACTTTAAGTTTAATAGTGCTTGTTCAAAAATTGCCAACAAAAACTTAAGGGTAGGCACAAAAAATTAGGGCCGGTAGGGTTAGCGGAAACACATTTACAAATGTATTTTATTTTTTTGCCTAAAGTATTTGCACCAGGTCTGCCATAGCCATGCTCATGTAGTTAGATACTATCAGAGAGTTGCTAATTTATCATCACAAGAATTGGGAGACTGATTGAATGACTTGAGTGAGGAATGAATGAACAATGTGGCAACTACCATGAAAATTATTTATAATATGATGATCACCCCCCCCCCCACACACACCTATTTTTTGTGGGGAGTCATGTAATAGAGGTCCTCAAACATATATACAGTCAAACCTGTCTTATGTGACCATTCCAAGGGAGGAGTGAAATATGGTCATATAAGACAGGTGTTCACTTAATACAGGTTTAATTGATATGAAATGCACTGTGAAGGGAAATAAAAATTAAGGCCACATAATACAAGTTATTGCTTAATAGAGGTGGTCACTAAAGCAAGTTTGACTGTATATAGGATGAAAGTTTGATGATAAAATCCCCCCCCCCAAAAATCAGGTACTAGTATCCCCACTAGTACATTCTCTGTTATCTATTTTTTTAATAAATGGCGAGTCCCATGCATGAGTGATGAGTACAGGACTCACCTAGTAGACAATAGTCACATGTTCATGTTGAAAGTATCTCTGATAGTGATAATATTGTCTGTGCAATTTCCTACATATATGATATATTTTATCAACGATTAAAAAGTTTGAACAAATAAACAAATTACAGTAATTTTATCATGTTTATTTCCAGGTACTTGTAACACCTGTTTATGAGTACATTTTTGTAAATCAGTCAATTACATGTAAAACATACAATTTTGTTACATGTATATATATTTAATAAAATTATATTTAATGTTTTATCAATACAAACAACACACACTGATTTACTGGTAAACTGATATTTCATATACAGTATATTCAACAGGAAGTTACTTATATAAAAGAGTTTGTATTTCAGGTATACTTGCAACTCATTTAGGTGAGTCCTGTGTACTCATCCCTTTTTGAGTTAGGGTTATGATGTTTAACGCCACTTTCAACAATACTTCAGTTATATACAGTGCCAGTGGCGGTCAGTTTTAATGGTGGAGAAAACCGGAGTACCTGTAGTCCTATCACATAGTACATCGGGTGGCGATATTTACTATTTGTTTTCTATTTGCTGCCACCGCGAGGACTTCACATTCCGCATGAAATAAAAAAATCCCAATGAAAACGTAAAATATGAACATGGAATGTGAAGTAATATGTTATAGGACTAGGAATACCTGGTGAAAACTATCGCACTGTCGCAAGTCACTGACAAACTTTATCACATAATGTTTTGTTTCGGCCAGGACTTGCCATTTTTTACCCAATAAAAAGTGGCACTCATGTCTTTTTATTTGGTTGGCACACATCATCAAAATTTTATCCTTCGAGGATCTCTGGCATATTTTTATTTAATCACATGTACTCAAACTGCAAATATGAATCAAATATAGGTTTTTCAATTACAATATGATAGTATTTAGAAAAAAATATGTTATGTTTAAAGGAGAATTGTGACATTTTTACTGACTTTTTTTTGGCAAATATAGATTTTTTCAATGTGATGTTATTTTGAAAAATATGTTGTTATTTTTTCAGGAGAATTATGACATTTTTACTGACTTTTTTGGCAAATATAGATTTTCCAATATGATATTATTTTATTGAAAAATATGTTGTTATTTTTAAATGAGAATTATGACATTTTTACTGACATCTTTTACAAGGCCTTCAGGACATCCTGTGGTTATAATGTAATGCTGATACATATCATAAGCTTGTTCACTCTATCTAAAACTTTATCATCAATATTGAACACTTAAAAATTCTATCTTATAGAAAAAAAAAAAAAAAAAAAAAAANTTTTTTAAATATTCTTGGCATTTATATATAGATTCTCCTTCAGTTGCCCGTGGGGTTACGATATTTCTCCATTCGAGAGAGTTAAATTAAAAATTTTAACCACAAGCCGTTTATCAGGCCATATTTCAGATGCACTGAGATTATAAAATACTGCTAAATTGTTCCCCCTCAAGAGAGGCTACCCCTCTTATAACGTCCCATTTTCGTTGCACGAGGACGACATTATAACAGGGGAACTACAAATGTACTGTAAACTTTGGCACTGACATGGTTTCACTTTATTACATATCATGCTGCATTTCTCCCTCCACTTTGAAAGTAGTGAGAGCCTTGCATGCATATTTGTTTTGAAATTTATGTACAGTTCTTAAGTAAGGTCAATCTCAGCTTCCTAAGGCATAGGTAACCTAAAATGATGTTGGCTATGTATCCTGTTTAAATGCCCTTTGGTTTACTTGATCTAAAATAGTTTAGACTGAAATTACATGGATGGCTTTCTGTTCATTTGATGAGCATATACAAATGTATAACCAATGAAGGTTTTTTTTCCAAAAATGTGTTGTGTTCACTTAAAATTGGATATATAAGTTTTTATTACATTATGAATTTAAATGTAAAAAAAAATCAGTGTATTTATTTGACAATATCAAAATCAAATCCATACAATGTTCCTACTGCATATACATTTTGTATGGACTAGTCACAGGGTGTAGGGGTTTTTTCATGTACAGTCAAACTTGCCCATGCGCTCACCTCTATTATGCAGTCATTGAAAGGTCACCTGTTTATTGCACTGTCATAGAAAATATTGTATGAGTTGAACCTCTTTTAAGAGGTCACCTGTCTCATATGGCCACTTTTTCGTTGTCCCAAAGGTGACCTCTTAATACAGGTTTGACTGTAAATGCCATATATTATAATTGGCCACATTTTCTGCACCCTTTTTGGCATTCTCTATCCAGAATTGTCGTTCCTGCTCCGCTACACAACATCTCTGTGAACGCTCATTTTACAAGATTCTTGTAAAACTTAGAAACAGTAAAAAAAAAGTACTTAAAATTGTTTTAATTATTGTAAATATCAATAAAGACGAAAATAAATCACTCATTTCAAATCAAATCTCTCTTAAAAATGATTTTAACCCCCACTTCATGGAGAACTATTTTGCGGAGGTAAAAATTAAAGTTAAAAACGACCACAAATCATTTTTATGAGAGAATTGATTTGAAATGAGTGATTTATTTTCATCTTTATTGATATTTACAATAATTAAAACAATTTTAAGTAGATTTTTTTTACTGTTTCTAAATTTTACAAAAATCTTGTGTAATGAGCATTGACAGAGATGTTGTGTAGCATAGCAGGAACGACAACTCTGGATAGAGGATGCCTTTTTGGCTCCAGTAATAAAAGTATATTTAGATGAAGAGTGTACATGTAAATCCAATACACATTATTTGTGTTTATGTACACAGATAGACCAAACATAGCACATGTACAACAGAAAAAAATATGCTTGTCCATATGTCATCATCATGTCCATATCGTACTTAAGGTTTATCATAACCAATTCAATTGCAAAAAATGAACAGGTAATTATATTTATACTGAATAGAGCATAAACTAGGCAAATCATGATTTTAAGGATTACCGTAACCAAGACATACAGATACACTACTGTAGATACATATTTTAAGGGTTACTGTAACCAAGACTACAAGATACACTACTGTAGATACATATTTTAAGGGTTACCGTAACCAAGACATACAGAT